>VCRD01000443.1:146617-211701 GCA_006783055.1 Trinorchestia longiramus
ATGCGTAATGTAATAGTTGATGCGCAATGTAATAGTTGATGCGCAATGTAATAGTTGATGCGTAATGTAATAGTTGATGCGTAATGTAATAGTTGAAGAGTAACGCAATGGTTGAAAACTCGACAGCGTCGAAGCGCTAGGCATGTTTTGATCAGACTATCAAATTGCTCACAAACAAGCCTAAGTCATGTAAATTCTTTACATTTTCTTTGAGGTTGCACATGTCAGTCCATCACGTGATAAATGAGGTCTACGAGCCGGCAGACTGCAGAGTGATCCATGTTCCACTCAATGACACTCCATGATCCATGCTTGCATGCAGTGACACAAATTCAGTGCCGATCCATCTCACAAAGATCTTTCCTTAAAGCTGTCTCTTTCCACTTAGATCCTCTCTTAATGCGTACTCTTTTTCACGTACATCTTTTTATAAAGTGGGCCTATTTTCATATCGATTATTTCTTAAAACATACCCTTTTTGAAATACTTTTTTGTAACAGGTCCTTTTTCAATAGATCTCTTTCTCGCAACAAGCAATATTTTACATAGTGCATGTACGTCCTATGTCGAAATGGGTAGCTTTTAAAATAGATAAAGAATACCATTTACCCTAGATAATCATGATTGCTTCAATACCCAATGTTGAGTGATCAAAAACTGGTGCAAGGCCAAGTGGGAATCGGTACAATTCGATATCGAACTGTCTGAATATTACTGGAACTTGTTCTGTTTTCCCGTTTTCCCAAACGTGGAACATTTGGAAATCAAATTGAATGACATCCTTTTTAAAAAACATATTTGTCTGGCTTTACGTTTGGCTTTTAGAGTAGGAAATGGGTATTAACGAGAGTTTCTATGGATTTATGTTCTGTTAATAATAGATATTTCCCTCTATTCGAACAAATCATCATTAACTCACGGACTATTTGCCCCCTTAAATTTGCTACGGTTAATGTAAGCTACCGCCATGTCAAAAATACAATTCTTGCATTTCATTTTATGCAACGTTTTGGTCTTTCACTTCCCGGTGAGGTGTCTGGAAGAAAGCCCTTTAGCCCCAGTGAAGCTGCGAGGTGCGGTGGAGAAAAGAGCAGCCAAGCTTTATTTCCTCAGATCACTGAATTTTAATCATGATCAGGGCCTCCGAAAATTGAATCATACAGAGAATGCAGCATTTCAAGCAAGTTGGCAAAAACACAAAAACTCAAAAGCACCGACACAAAAATGATTCGGTGCGATTTGCCGCAACTCTCCCGCCGCGAAGCTCATGTGGCAGTCTATATAATCTGGCGTCATTGCGCAGATGGCACGCATTGCAACTTGTCGCAATTTGCAGCGCTTCCAAATAGCTCATCTTTACAGCAAACGCAAGCTTCTTGCTGAAGTACTTCCGCACAGCAACACGCGTCTCATTGCATAAGTTTGACGAGGTCTTATATGTGCTGTTTAAGATGTATATGCACCAGCTTTGAAAGTAAATGCGGCTCTCTAAACTTCCTCTTCATTAATGGCTTTTGAAGGAGGAAGCACAACATCTCTGCGCCAGAATCCAGTACTATGGAAACACACAGAAGACAATAAGCATCCTTGTTTATCATAGCTGTAGACCACACGTTTGGCAGGCGTTGCTTGCCTAAACATGACCGCCTTCTGAATATCGAAGTCGAGCGTCGACTCTTCTTTGGTAGAACTCAAGCGTGTTCCAATGGAAGATTCCTGTGGGTCTGGGATTTATTGATATTTACCTTCAGTGAACAACTTCGGAACAGATATTGACTGGCTGCAGTACAACACAGTAGACTTGTTTGTGCGATTGTATGCTTGCTTACAGTTGAGTTGAATGACAATTCTACGCAAGGTGTTAGTGTACAAGGTGATGTTATTTCCGATAGCACACTGTAAAAATGATGAAAATTACAAGACACGTTTGAATAACTAGATTTCTATAAGATACATTTCGCTTTCAGTATGATGTTTGGTGCCTATTAAAATCTCAAATGTTCCCATGATAATTCCTAATCAGTAAAAAGTAGATTTTAATAGTTTCTTTTTCTATTATGACTATGTGGCAAATTTTTAATAGATAACAAAGTTGTAAAAAGAAATAATAAAGGTTTTAAGCCGGTGTCAAGTAACTCACAAAATAATACTCTGCCGGTGTCTAAAAGGCTTAAAGACTACTATTTATACTATGCTAACGAAAATAATGCGTTTATCACATAATTTTGAAAGCTTCATTTGCATTTTGTTTTTATGCGTCCCTTGCTAAAGATCATACGTGTAGGTTGCACGTCACGGAGCTCAGGGAAGTTCAATTACGTAGCACACAAAATACAAACTAGGTAGCACTCTTGGATCGTTTCCCTTTCTTGTTCGTATGAACTCGTTCACTAAATGAAACTTACAATATGAAAGAATTCTAACACGACACTATTGGCTGAACTACATTGTGTGAGAAAAATACGCTGCCCGATTTGGAAGTCATTTGGAAGAAATTAGAATGATAAATTGAGAAGCGAGTGCATCTTCCGGGAGCGTTAACGTGATGAACAGACGTTAAAGTATTTCGGAAAAATTAGCCCTGTCATTGTGAAGCGGCTTCGACCACCTGCTGCGAGTTAAGTAAGTGCATTAGAGGGGTGGCGTTCAGGGGAATGAAACAGAAGGGAGAAAGGGAAGTTCTTCTTCCATTCGCTGACAGTGAGAAAAGTTTGGCGGTGAGGGCGAGCAGTCCAATTTTCGGCATCAAATTGGCGCCTAATCCTATCACCGGGTACATTATTCCAATTCTTCTGGAGATAATTACCGAGCAAAAGACAGCGGTCGCTGGCTCCCCTCATTACAAAGTTAGCCGACAAAACTTGGATTTGGAAGCAACGTTAAACTAATTATATTTCCTATGACGTCTATTCTTAGGACATTGATGTGACGTTAAAAAAGAGCGTGTCTGGGTTTCACAATAATTTATCTAACATTCTACTTCATGGCATGAGAAAACATTGCGTTAATAAATATTGCAGGCTGTAAGAGAAAAATGAAGGTTCTGAATGTCTTCTTTTTAAAAATGAGCCTCAAGAAATGTATTTACGATGCCAGTTCACAAGCTCAAGTTGGAGAAGTGCCAAATAATTACTTGGAATTACGCTGAATTCAGCCACTTATTTCGTCGAAATTCATGAGGCTTCTTCTGGCAAGATAAGAATTTGAAACTGTATTATCTTGCGTAAGTCTTCATTATCACCAGAATCTTTCACTTAGAAACCAAATAACTTTCTACCTTTTAATCAAGAAATATATTTAGGAGTTATACAGAAAGTGGCAGTCTTACTTCCACAAAAGATGATAAACTAAAATTTGCGGAGCTTATTTTGGCAAAACTAGGAAAAATTACGATGAAGATTTTGTTTTCACTTTTGTGTTTGAAAATACATAGGTCAACTATTAGTTGAGATGTATGTGAGCCCTGCGAGACGTTTTACATTTCTACGTGAATAATTATTTGAATAATAATATTAGCTACAAATGACAAACTTTACAGAAAAACATAATTTTTAAATTTGAGGTTCGTTTTCATTCAGCTACTCCTTCTTAAACTGTCCAATTCTACTGACACTGTATGGTTGCTTACTATGCAGCCCCATTTTCAAGAAGTATAACTACGTTTAATTGGAGCACAATCTCTCATTTTTCATTGTGCTCTTCTCTACTGATTAAAACAAGAGTTTTTCTCATCTATAGTTTACTTTTCTATGTCTTCGAAATGGTTGCTCCTCATGTTTCTGTTAACATTCTATCGATGATTTCATTTTAACTTTCAGGCCGGCTTTTGCTCTCGGTAAACTTCATTCTTTCCCTTTGTTTTTATTTCTGATGGTAGCTCCATATTCATGCCCCAATGCCCCTTTTTTCATGTTCTTTATATGTGCCCTTCCCTAAGCTCTCTAGTTCATCTGCTTGTCTTTCTGTCCAACTCGTCTTTCTGATTGATGCCAGCATTCGAGGTTTCGTGTTAGCTCTACGCTCTCAACCTCCATTGTACTCCCCTTGTTAGAGTGATGCTCTCCTTTTCTTAACACGTTATCTCAATTCTCTACTTACCTTCAAAACTGCTCGTCCAAATTTCAGCTTTTACAGAATGTTAAACCTTAAACTCTTCCTCTTTTCCCCCATTTCTTGGCCTTTTTTCATTCTGTAATTTCATTTTTCAAGGACGGCCCATTTTTTTTTGATTTCTTGGTATCCTTGCTAGTCTTGCTCTACCACTTTTTCCCCTATTCATTTCATCTTACAATTCCTTTCTCAATCCCCTCTTCTCCAGCAGCCGGCACCACCAGAGCTACCCTTTCCACTCCTGCTCAATTACTTTCAACTATTCATTTCATGTTTCCCTTTCCTTTCTCATTCCCTGGTCTCCGACCGCCCGCACTACCAGTCTGCAAGCCAGGAGTCGTAGGGTGGGTGAGCGCTACGGCGTTTGCCGATATCTAGGCATTTTTCAATTGTCCGAGGGCAATCTCAGGAGTGGGAGTCCCACCGACTACAGCATTATCCAGCATCGAGGCCAGTTTTCTCCTTTTCCCTCCGTTCGTACAATTCGCTGATTCCTACGAGGATCGAGAAAATTTTTTCGTTACTGAAACTGTATTGAAATTTGAGTTAGTTTCATTCTTAAATTTTTGGGATTTGTGAGTTTGCAAGCATGTGTTCCCATGAATTAGAATATTTCAAGGTGTTTTTTGACTGAGCTTATATCTTTCTCATCGGGTAAAAAAATCTCATTATTGCGCCATAAAACGTCTACTTTAAACTTCCAATAAATAATAACTGACCTAATAACAATGAAGAGTAATAGTGTATTATAACACATGAAACTTTTCATTCCGAGCAATGGAAACTACGAATAAATTATTTAAAAAAGAAGTCAAATGCTATATTTCTCTCACCTTGTTCAATACAAGAAAAGTGCTGCCAATTACCACTCGTATTAGAGTTTCAATTATTTTCGTCTTCACTTTATAGACCTGTAATCAGAGCATTAACTGTAAACTTTCACAAAAAAATACTATCTAATTCCTTGCAGAATTGTGATCAGTATTGTGATGAGTCGCAAGTTGCACCCAACGTGTACCCGGGAGGCCACAACAAAGAGCTGGAAATGTGTTCCCCAATTGCTTTTAATGGTTGTCATAACTTTAGATTTGTCTTTGTTTTCGGCCTAAAGGAATTGTCTGTAAACTTCCTGCACAATGTAACTTGTAGAATGTCTCGAGTCTTCTGAAACCTCTTGAATACCCGTGGGATGGATCGTAGAAGACAAAAGCAACGTATAATGCCATGGCATGTTCTCTGACGTCAGGAGGCCAGGCCATTTGAACTACACGTGGATTCAAGTGCAGGAAATAACACTGTCAAATCACACGTAAACATAATCAGCATTTTTCGTGCAAGAAATTATCTTGGATGCAGATGATTCTTTCAAAATTCAAGTGTGGACTCTTGTAAACAGACCTTATTTTGCATTTTAGCAAAACGAGGTAGACCTCACTGAATTTTGCTATAAATTGTTTTCAAAGAATATTCTTCAAAAAGGAAGAAAAAAAGAAATGAAAATTATTTAAAACGGTTCAGAGAAACACTGTTTTCTGCGAATTTATATTCCTTTTCTTTTCATACTGTCAATTGAAGAGAAGAAATCTAAACGGCACCCAAATTTGTTAAGTCTCGTCAATGTTAGTAAAAAAAAGCTGTCAGTAATTTCCGACTGCTATTATTAGCGTCTTAGCGTCTCATTTTAGACACACCAGAACAATTTTCAGCTTTAAGTTTTAAAGTTCATTATGGTGTACGGTAAATTCATTAATAACTTATCTTCAGATATAAGGTAATATATTTCGAATATTTTGTGCACAGCTTAAACTCGTTTACCTTCCCCTCAATGTTCCGTTTCATAGAAGCTTTATTCTATATCTGAGCATCTTCAATCATGTGCTATCAGCTGAAATTCTATCATGTCTCCCATTCTGCAGAAAGTCTATTTTTTATCAAGTTATGCTTCGAAATCATAACAAGGTATCAAATGATCGTCAGAGAATCATTGGCAAGTTGATTGCAGCCTATGTGTCTGTGCTAATGAACAACCTTTAATGCGTAAATGTTTCGCTGATCAATTTCTGTGAGATGCCCCGTAATTACGGGGCCCAACGCATCATTACTTACTGCTGTTCAGGCACCAAAAAAGTACGACTTCTCCATAGGGTCGCAGAAGCTTAAACTTGAGCATCGTATGCCACCAGCATCAAGCAACTCCAGATGACGTACCAGTAGAGATGACATCATCACAGCGACTGTGGGCAAGCTGAGTTCACTTCAGGTTAGGTGTCTGCCACCGTTTCCAAACTGGTTCACATCTGGTGAACCTGTTACTGGTGTCTGCCACCGTTTGGTAACAGGTTCACTAACTCGTCAGTATGAAGCTCGTTGTCTGATCATAACCTGTTCTCCAGCATCACATTTTTTCCATCGTCATATTATCTTTATCTCACTAGTGGCAAGTGGCCTGCTAGACATATTATCGAAGTGCCCATAATTCAGTTTCAAAAGTTCATAAGCTATGTAGTTTACCCTACAAATTCAATTTTGATAATTTACATCGTTTTAAGGCCCATTTATTATATTTTGAACAACCCATTGCATCAAATGACATGAATTCAGTCCCAAGTTACTAATTTACTTGAAGTAATTTGACCTATTTATGTAATGTAGTCTGACGGACATGACTTGTTCACGATGATAAACAAGAGAAAATCCATAAAAAAGGACCCACGTTCATGATGATGATGATGATGAACTAGATGATGAATATGAAAAAAACCAACTGTAGGATTAATCATCTTGTTCGGTACTCTGATGTGACGAATCCCCTAGTCGTGTTAAGGTTACCTGACGTAGTGTCTCTCGTGTTTAGTTACTTTAATTTACCCCATCACCGTGTGGTGCTTAGGTAATCCAATTTAACTGATAACTTTCTCATTTTTTGGTGTACTGGATCCTTTTATTCGGAAGCTTGACTAACAGCGTCACCGAATTACGATGATGATTTTTGCCACTAACGCAAAATAACTAATAAGTTTGATGATAATCAGCATGTTGATACTGAAATACCTCTGGGATGGGAATATCATCCTGGGATATAGCGTCTTTTCCATAGAATGAACACTTTTTAATTTCGTGTGTTGGAATTACGTTGAATGATTGCTGTTAAAATTACGATAAATTTATTAAAAGGTAATAGAACTCAATAAGCTGATAAAATGCAAAAATAACTAACTAGATCATTTGATGTCTTCTGCAAATTATTAGCACGAAAAAACGTCTCTAACTAAACACAATATGTGGTTTCTTGAGCGTTCACGGATTGGACGTGTTGGACTCGTAAGACTGAAACTCGCCGTAATTTAATACTAGAATAAATAATCTTCTCCCTGCATGTAGCATTTATCTATCACAGGGAAAATCACTCGGTTCTATGGAATAATCAGCGTCAGTCTGAGCACTGTAACTGAAAGCGAAGAAATAAAACCAGGGTCAGATACCAGCTTTATCATTCAGTGACGAACGACTTCAGTTTTTCGATACTGGAGTACGATGCTTAGAGATTTAGTGGATGATTTATAAACTCATTTCGATATTTTATGTGTTATGGTGAGCATGTGGTCAGTCGAGCACTGCGAGTAATGCAATCACGCCTTCGTACAAAAGGGCGTATCTGAAACTCCAGCTACCAGCCTGTCGGAAGGCCACTGGATGTGGGCGTAGTCTACCTTCATTTGAGCGTCTTGTAAATTTACTGCTTCTCATTACCTGACGTTTTTTCGTTCTTTCTCGTGAGGTACGTTCATGTTTTCAATGCTGTCACAACAATTCTTTAAATGTACTGTTATACAGCACTGCATCATTCAGTAAGTAGAGAAAATTAATTATTTACATCGTCGTATTGTAATTTCAATGGTTATTCAAGTCTCACTGTAGAAACTCAAAATTTTGGTAGGGTCATGCAATTGCACTATCACTGTATTCTGTATACTTTTCTTACGAATGGTTCATACTTTCTGTCGGTCTTAATGATATTCATTCGCAGTTTCCCGAGGCCATTTTTTCAGTAGCAAAATCGTTTGCTCATCCAACTCTGTACCTTCGTTGACAAGAACTGGAACGATGTTGTGTTTTTCATACGAGCTTTGGCTTGTGCTGTGGCCTTCCTTCGGTAATGGAAACTCCCTAAGGACGTCTTTGTTTCTTTGACATTGAATATCAGTTGCTTTCTTAAATTTCAGAAGCAAAGAACTTCAACAGGGGAATATGACGAGAAAGTAATCTTCTCAATGATCTAAACTCTGCTTTATGTAACTCGTGAACCCATCTTCTGGTCGTTATAGGAAATTTGCATTCATGTGATGTTGTGCAAACTAAACTAGCATAGTTTTTAGTTTACAATTATACTGTATGACTTATGATATTTGAAGCGCTAAACTGTGAAATAAAATTATAGACGACTGGTCGGGCTGAGCCTTGCGAAGCAGTAACGTACACCCACAACTAAGCGCGCAAAAAATGACTTCTTATGCAATTTTTTTTGAGACCTTGTATTCAAGGTAAAATAAAATTAAACCATTTGCGCATTTACTTCAACCAATTTATTCGATAATATTTCCGACGCAACAAGAGATAATGCCATCAATAGGCTCTGAATTTAATACCCACAGAATAACACATTGAATTTCATACGCACTACTCCCCGCTTCGATTTTAGGGCTAAGTTCGGTGAGCTCCCTTCTTCTAGAGCTCCACTTCGTCCTACTTCAAAGCTCAGAAATCAGTTTCTAGTGATGAAAAGTAAACCTACAACGATATTAAATTCGGTTCTATTTGCTTTACTCCGCTTGTATTTGCTCAGCGAGAACCATAAAAGTGTGAATAATGGAGCTGAAATCCTCGACGAAGCTCTAGCGTTGTCGGTGGCAGCACAGCTAGTAAGCTGAGGTGCTGTCGTTCCACGAGTGGGTTCCGGTATTTCTGGGCTCGAGTACACCGATTCGGCAAACTAAACATTTAGGCTTAATGTGGTATTTAATCACGAAAATTTGGCATTAACATGTGAACACAATTTGATATCAACATTGGAACTCAATTTGATATGAACATAGGAACTCAATTTAATATTAAATCGGGAACGTTTTGCATTCAGATTTGAACTTAATTTGGTATTAATGCAGATATTGATGTTCATATGTACGATGCAGTTATGCATAATAAAATTGCTTCCTAGAAAGATAAGTTTAGTTGGGGGTAGTGGAAAGTTGGGGTGATCAGCACTGTCGGAACTACACACGAAAGTAAGAATATGTGGACACAACATATTGAGATTAAGACGGTAATGCTCACTTGATCATCGCTTTATTCTGAGATTTTTACAAAAGGAAACGAGTTTTTTTGAGTGACTGGAGTATAATCAATTTTACTGTCAATATAACCTTTAACAAACTCGTCCTCGTCGATGGTCAGCTAATTGAAAAATGTCAATGAGGTATGCACACATAGAAATTCTAAATCAGTAGATCACTTCTATAAAGATTGAGTGTTGTCACTCGTCTTCAAGTCTCTAAAGCGCGTTTAATAATCCGATTAGCATGGAAAAAAGCAAAACGAAAGAGATTATGCTGAAGTGGGAATCTACGAGCGAATCTTATAAAATATTTAAAAAAGAATTGTGGCAAGCATTTTCTACCGAAGCCTGACGACGGGCTTAAAAGTGAAGCTTATGATTACGGGTTTCATGGGTAGCGTAAGTTCATTTACTCTAAGAAGTATGTTTATATTGTACGTTGCATCCCCTTTGAACTTGTCATAATATCATTGTGTTGCTTGGTCGACATCTTTTCAAGAACTATTCCAAATACTACGGAAGGCTTTCCTTGAAAAGGATGGAATTATTTGAATCGTGACTCAAAGTTTACTTGAAATTCAAAACTCACTACTCATTATTTTAAACTTTACCATGACGACCAACGTGCAGCTTTTTATCTAAATTTTCCCTCGTCTCCTGTGTAAACTGTCGTGTTGTATTTTATGCTGCTACCCCATGCACCATATAGGACGCATTATGCGGAACAATTAGTTACTATAATGCTTCGCAATCTTCACAGTAATAGGGTTATAAAAACACTCGTTTGTTTCTTCACCAAAAGGAAACTTGTATGGAGCCGAAGTATTCGGCTTCTCAAATACTTCTAATTTGCCACAGCTCGTGGAGCCTGATCCCTGAAATTGTGTACACTCAAGCCTCGTTCTTTGCCTTAGTTTATCATAATTTGGGATTGGAATAGTTTTTATACGCAAAAAAGTCAATGAAATATACAAAAGTTACGGAAAAAACTGAATTGAGATTGAATAAATGCTCGAAAAGAACACTACAGGTAGCAAATTATCAAAATAATGATGGTGACAATGTTATTTGAGTGATGCTTAACCTCGGGCCTTTTGGTCTTTTGAAATACACCCTTATTCGTTCAAACAGTTTTTTTTCAAAGTAATGCTCGTAATGCTCTTTAATAACTGAAGCACTTTATAGCTGATCCCGTTTCACTCTTCTGCTTTACGTAATTGCAAAGTATAAAACTAGAGCATCTCATGTGGCAATTAACGCTGCACTATCACCACTTTCTCTCCATTCGGTTAGTTATCCTAAAGTCCACAATTCGCAGGTTTTCTTTTCTGGAACTCATTAAGGGCTCCATCACTCTTGATTCAACAATCCTGCGTTCATTACTGCTCTTAAATTAAGTAAATTTCAGGTGCAGTAAATCGTGAAAAACAGCTTCTCGAACGTATGCTCGATTCAAAAGTCTTTCAAATATTTTGCACCCTATTTCTCGTTCTTTTTTCAACAACGCGTCAGTCATTGAATTTGAGAGCTCTCTTCTCTTCACAGCTGTTCTCATTTGTTACATATTCATTCATTCGTCTTTATATGTCCTGCGTAACACACGTAAACAAATCATACGTCTCTCTTGTTGTGCACTTCGTATAAAAATTTTACATCCACATCTCTTTTGAAATCTTTCTATTCCCTTCCATGATGAATCATCCTTTTCCTTTGAGCTAAATCTTGCTGCTTTAAAACTTGCTTTTCTTTCTCCCTCTTTACCTCATTTTTCGAACGTCTCTCACACCTCTTTTGCTCATATCAACTCATCATCTCCTAATTTCATGCTCCACTCTCACATTATTTCAGTCCACATTCCTCTAGACTCCCGGTCACTCACCATAAATGCCTGAAATCCCCCTTTTTCTCACGAGCACACAAGTTAATTAGCGTAAAGAGTAACGATATCTCCTTAAACTCATCTGGCTATACTTATAAACCTTACGAGCAGCTGAGTCTATGCGGTCTCCGTACCTATCATTTGAGGACTACTGAAGAAAACTCATTGTGGCGAACGCACGGACGTGAGACAATACTCCCTCTTTAGCTTCTAGCTGGAGGCATCGGCTGGGTATGTTTCTTTCCCATAGATTCCTTTGATCGTCATAAACAGATTTCGTAGCTGGCAAGCGTGGTAAGAGCGGCCATGTTTATGGGTGCCGTTTCTCGCAGTGCTGTCTCACGGAACACAACATTTATGACAAAAGAACCCTTCAGTTTTTTCGCCTCGCGGGGATAATGGAGCTTAGCAACCTCGGTGTTGTCATTCGACAAACATGCATGCGGACGAGTTACCGAGCACTAGCCCAAAATAATATAACTAATGATCTGTGTTGTGAATTTCTTTCATGTTTACCTAGCACTTAGCATGTATGCTTGATGGAAGTCGCGTCATAGCTGTCGTCGTCTGTGACCCTAAAATCATTTGTAGTAACAGCAGTTCTATAAAAAATGTCATATTTTGACCTTTATGTTGATTACTGAATTATCCGTTTAAAAAATGTGTGAAAGTTTCCGTTTTTGCCAAGGCTACTTTCAAATAAATAATAAAGTCGATGACAAAAACTACGTTGAAAAACGAACGATTTACTTCATGCGTAGTATTTATGCCATCAGCGGAAAGATAATCTAATTATTGATTATAATACATCGCCATAAACAATTATCATCAAGAGAAAATTATCATCATTTGTATCAATCACCTTACAGCAATTCAATCTTCTAATTAAGTACATTGCTAAGGCGATCAGGTCTCCAGCTCTTCTAAATTCAGGTGAAGATTAATTTCGAAGTGGTGCTTTGGGGTGTCAGTAGGTGTTATTTATTGGTATCAATGAATGCGTTAATCTGTCTCAAGTTCTTTTGTGGCGCTGCAGATGTTGGGTAAGAGGAATGGGCAGCTGAATTGTTGTCTTATTTATTATGAGATTATTAATTCGTTTTTCTGTGATTAGTTTTTTATATTTTCGAGCATATTATTTTAAATCTGTTTTTCTTGTTGTGATTTTGATAATTGAGAGAACTCGTAATTTTTTCTTATAGAAAAAAAACTTTCATTGCTGCGAATACTATTACTCGGCAAATTTATTACTTGACTTTTTTATAAACCCGTGACGAGTTAGTGTGGGTTGCTACAAAAAGTCCAAGCCGCCGTCTGCCCTTTCGATGGCAGAATGTCTAAGGTGCTGGCACAGATTTATGTTACCATTATTCAGGGTTGAACAGCGAACTTTAAAGATTTTATCATCTATTTCTGTTCTTGAAATGCTGCCGTGGAAAAATTGAGTTGAGTTAGGGTTCTTGGGGGAAAAAGTATTTGTTGTGTGTTTCAACGACTTGTGTAAGTTTGTAGGCGTGGACATTAATGTTGCGTGTTGCATTAAGCAGTGGAACAAATTGCGTGTGAATGACACTAATGTATGAAAGAATGCATGCCTTGTCAAAAAAAGGAAGACTTTAACTCTCAATTAACTCAAACTCGTTTTTTCTAACATGTGCGTTCACTCGTAAGTGCCGAAAGCCATTTGAATTCCCTACCTACGAATGCGTATGAGAAAACTAAAGTTTTTCTTCGGCAGGTGTATATCCTTCTAACAACGCGTTTAATACAAGTTCCCTATATCTAACCTGAGGGAGAAATATTCAGATATCATATAATAAACCGGGTGGAGTAAGGGCGGAGAAATAAAATACAATTGTGGTTTAACCTTAACTTGGTCATACAGTTGAAAATGGAAATACGAGTAGCTCTCTCTGTGTGAAGTGTTGCCTCCCTTTGCTATTCAGAGCACAAGTGGCAGCGTTTGGCACAAGAGTAACGAAGAGCCTTTATAAAAAGCGCAATTGAGATAGAATGTTCATCAGGGGGAAGTTGTGCCGCTGTAACTGACAGGGGTACTTGTCGTACTGAAAGTATAGGTGTGTGCAGTGACAGATCGAAACGACTGGAGACTCACGATGCGACTTGGCTGACAGACCGTAATTTAGTGTAGTATTGTGGTACTTCAAGGACTGATTAAATAACATGTTCACACAGAACGGAATGAAGAATCAATTGGTGTTTGAAGTAGTATAAATGGTGGGAAGAAATTTTGTTGTGGAAGAAATGACAGGTAAAATCATTTTTTAATTGTTTATTTCTTTGTGCTGTTCTGACTGGTGTTGTATTGCCCCTTGAATATTACACGGACACGTCAGTCCCTACTTATTTTCTAAATAGAACTACTATACTATTGCAAATCTATCGACTAGAGTCTAAGATGTTCCGTTTCTGAAACCCATATCATTAAAATTGAAAACGGATTTTTTATATTCATATCTCAGAATAAACAATACAGTTGACAAAGAGTTGATGAAATTTAGTAAATAATTATAGAACGGGAAGGGTAAAAAAGTGTAAGCGCAAAATTGTGCATCATGAATTTTTTATATTTACTTTTCTAGTGTAGACGAATGCTAATCTGGAAGTTTGGATTGTTTCTTGAGTTTTTAACACCATTTTAATTACCAAGACCATCCTTCAAAACCAATCCTATTTCTCTAAAACTAATTCGTAAAATCTAATTATAAATATTAAACTCATCTAAGTCTTTTGGCCCACTGGAGTACCGTTAACTTTGACTCAACACTAGTATATTTTCGTACAAAATTAAAATAAATAAAGCCTCATTCGCTCTCTGTGTATGTTCCATCAACATTTTTGCTCCAATATTTCAAGCTAAAATATCAGAAGCAATATTTTTCACTACATGTTTGCGATTTAGAACTGTATCCTCTGCCAACAAAACTCCATCATTCATAGTTCAGCATTTCATATTGAATTGATTACTGTACTTTACTCCAACTTTGATTCTTTATTCCATGTGAGAGTCATGTTTTTAATTTTTCTGATATGCCTCACTAAATTAACGTACTAAATGTAAATTTTTGTCACTACTCGATCTGTAACTTAAAAGCTTTCATTCTTAGTCTCAAAAACGAGATGCAAATCCTCTCGCTTTTATTCAACTTCTTTGATACTTTGCGCGTGGTGCAACACTGTTTTAAAATATATTATTGCATAATTAGGGCATTTTATTGTAAAATAATCTCATACGTATACTCCTTTGTGGGATGGGACTTGGGTATCAACCCAAGAATGGGCTAAACTGCTCCTTTCTAGTATTCTAGAATTGCCTTATTCCAGTATTCTATTCTACTCTGAAACGTGACTTGATGCTCATTTGCCTAACTTATTGGATCCTTTTGCACGTTATTCCGTAAGAAAATGTGCAGGTTTGAGATGGGGCCGAGCTTTTCGCTTGAGCGGCCATGTGAAGAGGCAGGTGCGAAGACGGCAGCGGCAGTTGCAACGCGTGCGCCGGACAGGCAGATCTCATGTTGCCTTACATGACATGGTGTTGGTGTGCGCTACAGCCACTGAACACCAGCACACACCAGTTCTATGGTCTACTTCTCTTGTAGGAGTGGCAGGAGATGTTAAATTAACCTTTCCTTGAACCATGTTCAAATTCTCTGAAAGGAATTGAGGGTAGAGCTTTACGTTTGATAGAAATCCCGAGGCTTTGAATACAGCACAATGGATTTATGTGTAGCTTGATCTACTAAATACCAGTATGCATAAAAGTCATAGTACATATTATCTTTTCATGTGAGAGTGGATGAATTTAGTCTATATTAAGTTAAACCACACGCATGCCTCAAACGAAGCTTACAAAGGAGAATCATGGGAAGTCTTATCTCGAAGGAATCATGAAATCCGGACGGTCTAGGAGTCAGATATTAAGGATCAAGTTTGATGTTAATCCACACATGCCAGAATAGTTGATATAGTGAGCGAAAGTTCCTGAGAAATGTAAACGTAGTCTCGTTCTTGGCTGCTTTTCTTACTCGTGCGTGTAACTTACGCCACTGAATGCACACACCGAGAATGAGACTGACTTCTGTGTCTTCAATTCAGGATTCTGAAAAGAAAGTAGTGTACAATTAAGTGTTAATATCCGTACACGAGTATAATCTCTTAAAACAGCTAGACTTGAACATAGAGGTAATATTGTAGTGGCAATTTATGACCGCGCACATGATTGCCACCTGAGGTTGCCACCTGAGGTTGCCACCTGAGGTTGCCACCTGAGGTTGCCACCTGAGGTTGCCACCTGAGGTTGCCACCTGAGGTAACTGTGATGCTAGACGAGAGTAAGAGTTCACGTGTGTGTAGTCTCAGGTTAGGCCAAGGCTGTTCTAGGTCTTGCAATAAATTTGTCAAATTGATCATGTAAAGCCAAAAAAAATTCAACGTAAGCAGGATCTTATCAAAAATATTTCGTCATATGTTCAAGAATCCTAAAATACGATGAGAAATTCCCAAACTAGGAAGTGTGCTCAGGTGCAGTCACCTTGGTTTTGTATTCATTTATTTAGTTCGCATAAACAACCGAGTGCAAGCCTTCCAGTGTTACTCTTGCAGGTATGTTTCAAGTTGTCTTATTTAAAGTCAATGATTTTCCATATCTGATTAACGTTGTTAATTACACCATACTTTTTTATCTTGTACAAAACGCCACTAGAGGCGCTGAATAACGTATTAAAGTAAATTTTTTACATTTAGTCTCTAATATCACTTTAGATAATATTACTCTGGTAATATATATATTACCATACTTTACTCTTCTTCTTCATGAGTTCGCATGTTTTTAGAGATAAATTTTTATAACAGATTGAATCTGTTCCACCCTCACAGTATCATAGCCATTTTCTACTGAATTACAATATTTACTTTTTTCCCCCACACTACCTCTGGAAGAAATAAAAGGCCTAAGAAAACCTGATTTTCAGATTTGTTAATAACTGACATTTGCAATTTTTCAAATCAGTACTCTTTACCTACCATTTAAAATCGTTGAACAAGCAATTATCTGGAGACCACTTAGGTCAACTCTTGATATAAATAATCAGCTTTCCGTGAGTAATTACGCCGTTCAGACTATGAAGATATTTTAACGGCCAACTTTGGGTTTAACCTCAAGAAAGATCGGAATTCTAGGCTTCGATCTCACTATTGGATCCTTAATTTTCGTTGGGACTCACAATTCAGCGCTGGAGATCCCGTATACCATCGACTAAACTTTATAATGGAGGTAGGCTCAGAAGTTCGGGCATTTCGTCGGAGGATGCATGAATATTATGGTTGGTCGTGCCCCATGGAATATCAATCCATGGTACCTTGAATATTGTGGCAGGTCGTGCCCTTTGGAAAATCAATCCATGGTTGCTTGAATATTGTGGCAGGTCGTGCCCTATGGAAAATCAATCCATGGTACCTTGAATATTGTGGCAGGTCGTGCTCTATGGAAAATCAATCCATGGTTGCTTAAATATTGTGGCAGGTCGTGCCCCACGGAAAATCAATTCATGGGTGCATGAATTTTACGGCCGGTCCCTCTGTGTGGAAAATCATACCATAGATGCATGAATGGTACGATCGCTACCGCAGTATGAAAAATCGATTCATTTATTCATTAATATTACGGGTATTCCCACTGTATGGAGAATCAATTCATAGCTGCATAAATATCACAGGGTGATTCTACTGTGTGGAAAGCTACACCATGGATGCATAAGTATTACCGCTAATCAATGCTTCGAAATAAATTATGCTACTGGTGACTCAATCCACGAATGCCTGAATACTATGCACGTGCCTGAATGTTCTGCTTAAGAACAACAAAACATTTCTACAACTATCTACTACAAGCATTGAGTACATGGGTGAGTAAATTCAAGCTATCATCTGTCTACTTAACAGGCTTCCTCTAATTACTTTCCTAAGGAGGAATTCTTGTGTTTAACCAACACGCAATACGCAGAACGAAGGCTTGTCTGCAGCTCCGAAGGCCGCATGTCGGCCATACTCTGCAGATGGAAGGTTTCTGTTCGTGACGCCCATTGCGATGGGCTTTGTTCAGTAGATCGAAGAATCTTTTTGTTGACAGTCTTGCTCTTATTGGGATATAGAGTTCATTCGAGAAGAAAGACTCGAAATAGAAAACAGAAAGCCTGAAGAAACATTAAGCTTAGCTTTCATATGTAGTCTTCGTTGTGTAACAAGGACTTTGTGATAGGATTACGTTGCTGGTTACAAGTGTTCTATGCGTGTCAATATTGGCAGTCATGATACATTTCTAATGAAAATACTTGAAATTGAATAATGGATTTACATTCAGAACTGATATCTGCGTCCGTCTCCATGAATACTGATACTATTAACGTAAATGAAAATCACGTAATTACGATAGGAGTTCGAAACAATTATTCGTCATCGTGGCGTACAGATTCCATTTCCTACTCATGTAAATTTACTATGGACTACTTCGTTCATACAAGTCTGCATCGCACGGTCATGAGTTGTGTTTCCCGATTATTATTTTTCGTCATTTCGTTCTGTGTTCATTTATTGAGAGCCTACAGCTTTCTCATTCCCAAACTCAAAGCTTGAAAGTGTCATTTAAATTGCCCCAAAGAGAAGAAAATCGTCCGTTTGCTCTCATGTTTGGACCAAGTGATCCAAAAAGCTGTTTCTGAAAATATGGAAGAGAAATGTAACGTTGGATTACAAGGGCATATGAGTAAACTCAGCAACTGTAGAATATAAGCGTGAAGTATGGACTGAAATGAATTCATTTAACCCCTATAAAAGAGCCCTACCGCATAATCGAGTCCAAAGGGAAGTTGAATTGAAAAATTACGCGATACCGGATCAACATTCATTTTGAACACATGTTGAAGGCACAACAAACCGAGCTCAAGACGTGGCAGAATCGAAAGTAATTCGCAGGATTTTAGCAGATTTCCTACCAGCATTTTCTTGATCTTATTTTGAAACCAAAATGTTATATTTAGATGTCGTACACAATGTTATTTACACATCAAACTTCATTTTAATTAGTTTTTTCTCTTTAACATCCACTAAATCAAGTAGAACTTGAAAGTTTTTTTGTAATAGACTATTAGTCCTCATTTAATGGTTCAATTGATAATGAAATCGAGAAATTTCAAAACTTTTGTAGGAATTTAGGTGACATTTTAGTTTTTGTGATCTTAACACAATATTTAAAAAAACTCTACATTTCGTGTGCCAATTTCATCACAAAGTTTTCGATTAATATAGTTTTGCCCTTTTTATAATTTTTAGATTTCTTATTCATTGGTAAATTTATCAGACGGTTTAAAGCCTTCCTACCTCAATCAGCATCTTCAAAAAAATTAAGAATTAATGACTCAAAAGTTATTAATTTACTTAGTTGCATAGATGCTTTACGTATACTGAATTCCATCCCAGCAATTCTTTATTGCACATTTTGAAGTTGAGTACAATTTATGACAAGCCTCTAAAGAGACAAAGTTAAATTCAAAAAACATGAAAATTACAAACGCCAAGTAGGAAAAATGAGAACTATACCGGGGCTACGAAGGTAAACATTTCTCTGTATTTTGCACTCTTTAATTGAGATATTTTGCTTGTGATTGTTTTGTGACGACATATTTTGGGCATCAAGACTTGCATTAGCTGAGAGATGCCTGTATTCGAACCAAAGTTACGACTTAACGCTTAGTATGGAACACAAACCAATAATTTTCAATTTTGTTCCACACTGAATATTCATTCGCGACAATGAACAACTATAATTATAATTTAAAAATATTTTGCGAATGAATGTTAATGCTAAATTATAGGGAAATGCCAAGAATGAATTTTTAGATGCATCGTAAGTTTTTTAGGGTGAAGGGTAAAAAAGTCAGTAAAAATGTTAGGTATTTTAGCACTAAATATTTACAAAATCTCATCAGGCAACGTTCAAATTTATCTTAGCGTGAAAGTAATATTTCTTCTATGCTAAGATGCTTTGAATATCAGATAAGAGTATATTATCAAAAATCTAAATTATGATACATACGTCCATTGAAGAAAAATGGATTGCAAATCAAAAGGGTGGACTGAAATACAAAACTTTGTTTATGCCCACGCTTGTAACAACTAATACTTTCATCAGAACGTAAAAATAAACATACAATTTGATGTAAACAAAGTATGTTGTGGACGACACCAAAGGCTAGAGAATGTACACAATCAAGAAACAGAGACACATTCAAGTTGGCATTTTTGGAGAACTGGAACCTATAAGTGCCCGGGAGAGGGAGTGCGATGCTCTATTAGGTCTCCTAAACGACACCCCTAATGGGCCTAACTGAGAGGCCTCTTAAAATTCAATTACTTAGAGGATCATGGCGATTAGTCAGTCTGCCAGCGATGTGTTTTAGAAAGGCTTCGAAAAAAATACAACTCGGGCTGGCTCATTCAAATGAACGCTTCTACAATGGCGGGAAAAACATAACGGTTCTGCTAATAAAAATAGAAAAGGAATCGAAATAAAAAGAAAGTCAGCGCAGTCTAAGGCTTTAGGAAATAACTGAAGAAGTTAATTATCAGTTTTAAGATGGAAACCATTTGTAGAAGCAACATAAGGAGTCTTTAAACTCATTATGCACCGAATATTCATAGCAGAAAAAGAAGATTCAGATTTGTTGCTACATATTTTCAAGTTATGAATATTTCCAGGATCTTTTAACGATGTTGAACTTTTCATAGAGTGTTAGAGCCATTTAAAAAATCAGAATTCTCTCTACATTTACTTTGATGAAGCCTTAGAGTATTCTGATGATAAAATCTTTTGATGAAGCTATAATTAAATATTTTACATGCGAATTTGATATATGCAACAAATCCACAGGCAGTATATTAACTGCATTATGGAGTGTTTGACTGGGGCTGAATGGAATGCAGCGGTGGCATGAAGCTTGAAGTCGGACAAAGCAAATGTTCAGCAATTGCTTCATACAATTTTAATCCTAACCTGAATGTCAAGTCCGAAAAGACACAACAACGCGTTCTACTTTGAAACCAGTTTTTAGGAGTTAAATTTTTGAAAATTCTAGTTTTCCTATGAATATTTTAGAAGCTCTGGCTCAGGGACTAGTACTTTTTCAACCTATACAAGTTCATACGTTTCCCAACTCAAGCTATATCTTATTTATTAACAAGAGAGTCAGCGTTAAAGTCGTCAACAATAATAATCGCTGATACTCGTGTCCTGACGCTGACGCTCGTGTTCGTCATATGTGCCGTCTAACAATTTTTTCGGGTAAAATAATAATGAAAAATTGGATTTATATTAATTATGTGGATGGTGTCACACTAAGATTAAATTATTTTTTCACCTGTTAGCTCCAATTTTGACATAAATGTCTACGTTGTATACCTGTTTGTGTCCTAAATATGGAAGATTAAATGCAGCAACTATAAAATTTGATAGCATATCAGATGTTTTTATCTTTCTCGCTAAAACCTTTTCCGGTGAGACTAAGTTACTAAACGACAATACGATATATTGAATGTGTGTCTGTGGCAGCTAGAACACGCTTCTTAAACTGTCATACAATTTTCTTTGACAGCACACACTGCCGACAGTGGCTGTTTTAATATACTCAATATAAAGCTAACTAAGACACGCACTTTCTGGCATATGGAGTCGGAGAATCCGTTTGGTGATCACTGTTTTTTCTATCTGGTTCTTTTTATACGGCACAAGTTTGGGCCTTTATATATGATCGGGCCTTCGTAGCGCGTTTCTATACACTTTATATGAAACTAACAAAAACACACTTTCTGGCAGACATACTACGTGAATCAGTTTGGCGATCACTGTTTTTGGTCTCAGATTGTTTTTATAAGACAACATTTTGGGCATCATCTACGTGCCCGTGTGCCTGGCCCTCGCTCGCGACGTGGTGCGCTCGTGGAGATTGTGTCTCCACGTGGAGATTGTGTATCACCACGTGGGTGATAACAGAGCGTCTGGTTGTGCTTTGCGCTGACCAGTCCAGCTTTTTATGGTGCTGCTCTCTTATGGCAGACATGAAGAACCAAGGAGAAAAGTGAACTTGCAAGTCCTTTTATCACTTTCAGTGCTGGGTGATGCATGTTTGGGTGTACTTTCAAGACGTTCAACGAGCGCAACATTCTAGAATGAATGGGAGTACTTTCATAATGTACAAAGAAAGAGATCAATATTCACGATAATTTTCTCGCTACGCACGATGAAGGCTTATCAGTTGAATCTTGAACAATTACTTTAAATTTTTATTCAGTAAATCATAATGTCAGGTTAACACACAGCGAGTAACAGAAGCATGCTAGAAAATATATAATTTAACCATTTATACCACATACCATTTATATACCTTATGACCATTTGTAATGTGCCATTTTCTAACATGCAAATTTGAAACCATTCCTCAAGGATTTTTCATCATTTTATGCTAATAAGAATGACTCTATTTTGAGACGTCGTGAATATCACAGGTGTGTTAAAAATAAATAAATAACTAGAAGAGGCGTTTTTGCATGGTAAATAAATGTACATAGTGCTTGTGGGAAAGCGTAGAAATTCTTGTTTCATGATGATGTTGCCTGTGAAGTAACTTGTGTTTGGCACAACAGTGAGGTCGCAGGTGTGGTGTAGTCATCGAACAGAGCAGTAAACAATTGATTGCATCCATTACAAAAATATATTTACTAGCTTGGTCCATAAAAAATCTGAATTTCATGGAAAATATGACGTGCAAACAGGATCACAAATAAAGGAAAGTAATTCAAGAGAGTATTTTAGTTACTCAATATGTTCTTTGATGTCCGTCTGGTGGAATAATATATTTTTTTTTGTTTAAATCTCAGGAAGATCGAAAGAAAAGTTGGTCTACTGACTTCATTTTTCTTGCTAAAATTATTCAAATATACCGTGGTATTTTTCCGCTTCCTGTGCACAATTTCAACGTAAATACATCATAATGCTTAGTTTCATTTCTTGTAGATGTTGAATGTTTCTTGTTGAGTTGTAGCCTCAAATAAGTTCATGAAGAAAGTAGAGTTCTAATGGCTTAGGGTATTTTTTATAGTTGTTTATTTTTCATATATTTCATTTAGCCAGTTCATTATTAATTTCTTTATTCACTACGTTTACCTATAGTGTTTTAAATTAGTTTCCAACTTTTTTGCTTCGAGCAAACCGAATTCCGTGTCAAGTTACAATCCTAATATGTGTAACGTGATGCATACCGTGATGCCCATCGTAATCCGTGCCGTGATGAAAACCGTAAAGGGCACCAAGATGCACACTGTACCGCCTACCCTAATGCGCATTGTGATGGCTACCGAAATGCATACCGTTATCCGCATTGTGATGTGTGCTGCAATTCCCACTGTAATACGTACCTCCATGCACATTGTGATGCGTACTTGAAACGATGTACCGAAGTATTTCCATCTGACTCAGGGAGGGTTACTTCTGTAAATATTATTCGTAGTTTGCAGTTTGTAGTTGAGAGAGTGAGTGGAAAATAATGTTTTTATCTTCACATTCATGCTCAATATTAATGACGCCAGTGACAGTCACTTTCTTCAGTATTTAAAGGCCAATTACCTGCATCAAAATCGTGAAAATTCTGTGCTGTCGCAAAACGAGAAGCTGAGCGAAACTTCACTTTTCAATAAGATGTTGTAAAAACACGGCGAGTTAGTCTGCTTTGTTCTACCCTCGAACTGCCGTGTTTTTTTGCGACTCCTTTAAGGGGACACTCTGAGTACTGTACGTAGAGCACAGAGGAAAGAATGTAGCTCCCCGATGCTTTACTAGTGTGAAGAAATGCTTTTCCTTTCTCCGGATAACTTCACAATGATCACTTTTGAGGAGGAGTTTCTAGTGGCAGGAAATGCCAAGGGAAGTGAAGATAGCACAGATAGTGCAGAGTACAATGGGGGGCCGTCGTGCTTTCGCGCGAGCAAGCTTTTGTGTGGCGTTCTGGCGCAGTGGTCCCAAATTGTGCTTTTCTGCTGCGTCAAATGATGAATTATTTCTGGGCATTGGTGCAGCTCGGTCGAATGGAGCAATTTCTGCAGCTACCCCAAATGATGAGCTGTTTCTGGGTATTTCTTAGCACCGTCTAATGGAGTTATGTCTTCGTGTTGTTGAAGATACTCCAAATTATGAGTTGTTTTGGATATTTCTGCAGTGCCATAAAATAATCATTACTTCGTACTTCTGTAGTACCAAATGATAAGGTATTTCTGGGTATTTTTGCAGCTCTGTAAAATGGAGTTATTTCTGGATAATGCTGAAGCTATTCCAAGCGAAGAGTTATCTCGGAGTATTTCTGTAGCTCCGTCGAATAGAGTTATTTTTCATGTTTCTACAGAAAGCCGAGATGTTGTTTTTTTCTTAGTATTTATGCAGCCACTCCCAAAAAATTCATGGCGCGTTTTCTTATTCTTGAATAAATTGGGACCAGCCAGACAAGTGTGTGTATTGTTTGAGTACAGTAGTCTATGCCTACACTGCTATCATTTCTACTTTAGTTACCTTCATCACTAGACGAGTAGTGAAAGTTCAACGCTAGGTATTAATAATATATGACCAGTGAGTTAATGTATGTAACTTTTACACGAAATAGTAAACTGCTAACACCGTTTGTATTAGGGGCATGTATGCAATCCATACCCTCACTATACGAAACAAAAATACGTGCCGTATTTTGAATCAAGGTAAAAAAACGGTTATCCTTTTGACTCGCAATAGAACTCTACGTATAGATTTAAAAACTAATAACCAACTACCTCAATTTTTTCGAAAATTGCTACTACTGTTTTACTATTTCATTGTAAACATAATTCCTCCATGGCAGTGAACCTTTTAATTTTTTCAGTCAAACCTAGAAATAATATTTCTTTCATGTTGAAGCAATTTGTTATTATACTAATAAGACTTCACATGGGTATCGGCATAGCTAAATTTTTAAATGTATTGAAAAATTATTAGATGAACTCAATTAATAACTCAAGAGAACATAATTATTTTCCTTGTCTGATGAAATAGTGGCACTCGGAAAAAAATGCTCGCTGAATCTTCAGTAGTGCCGGAATTGATTTCAGTTTCCAGGCCTCACTTGTTGAATATAGTTCAAATAATTGCATAAGCATGTCATGTGCTCTCGTAAACACTGCTTTCGATGAATATGAATATGTCATTAACATTAATAAAATAAATGATATCATGAACGGCTTTATTACGAATGGAATGAAAAATCGTAAATTAGATGCGCTTGCTGCTATGTATCGATTTTTTCTGATGTTTTCTCTATTCTTTGTACGAATGTGGGTAAAGAAAACTTATTTCAGTCCCTTCTGTATTAAAACTTATTATTTCCCATTAACTTATTCTACATAGCTTTGATTACTGAAGAGTGTAAGACGAGAATTGAGTGTACTGTGTAGCAGAAGGAACAACTTTTGTTAAAATAAGCTAGCTAATTACCACTCTAAATCATATTGACAATATGACAAAATTGTTAAACTTTCTTATTATTTAATGTTAGCCGCCGGTCGACCGTACTTTGCACCTATAATAGTTAAAACTACCAGTAATAAATACCCAAACAAATTCAACAAGTTTCCCAAGCCTTCTTAGTTAATTCAGTCAATTCAGGGTCCGCAGGAAACTCAGTTTAACAAGTTTAACGCTGCACCCCGAACCCGCAAAATAAAAAAAAAACTCGCAAGCAAGAATTACACAAAAGCCAAGTTCTATTGATACGCTGAACTTCATTCCTACGCATTGTCATCGACTTGCCCCAAGAAAAGTCCAATTTCGTCTCAATTCCCCAATTCCCTTCCCAGAAGCAGCTGCCGTGTCACATGCCGCCCAAATGAAGCTTCAGACCCCATATACCTTTCAAATTACCCAGCAAAAATATTCCACTCAAAAAAATCCCACCAACTTGGAAAAATTTCCATTCTACATTCCGAGTTCATTTCGACGAAAATTGCTGCCGGTTTGTATTTTGGGTTGGGAGTAGTGAGAGCTGCAGGAAGGGGCGCTTCTGAATAAATACCAATGCAGTAAATTTCCATCTCGTCTCGAAAGAAATGTGTGCTAGGTGAACTTAGAAGAGACACTTTTAAAAAGTGCGAGAATGATGTCCCGGGGACTATTAGGGGAGTCTAGGCTTCTTTTGCCACGAAAATTGCATTATGGAGCGCATGACTCCATAAGGTAGAGGAGCAAATGTTGGACGGACATTTCGAGGAGCTGCTCCTCGTACTTGTGAAACGGAGCGAGGCCTGGGACGGCGTGGTGCTTCTGATGCGACTCATCTAATAAAATCTTATGGGAACGTATAATAGTTTGATTCTTTTATGGCCGCAGGCTCTCATGACACATCAAAACTGGTCCTCTGCGACACCGCTATAACAGATAATAAAGTTGGCTTGCGGCCTGTGTCCGAGATTGATTTTGTCCGCCGACGACGCTTGCACCAACCGAAAAAAGACGAATAGCCATGGTCTTGTGAACGATATGAGTTCCTTACAAGGGCTTTAAAACTACACCATTCCCTGACTGCGGCTGTGCAAATTCAACGAGTAGGGATAAAGAAAGAGGCAATCTCTTGGATTGCCTATTGAATTGGAAACGCCATCGCCCACTCAAGTCAATCACCAATAGAATTCAAAATTTTGTTAATGATGTTTGTTCATTTTTATACCGAACGACGTTAGTTTTAAATCTTTCATTCCTATACTAAAACTATACATTTCAACAGAGATAATTCAATTTTTTAAGTAGAATTTTCTACCAATATTTATCAACAGAAGTAAATGTTTTCAAAGGTAAGAACACCTTGTTAATCAACAGTTTAACTTCTCTGACGTCCGTGCAATGACGGATAAATTTTTCTGTTTTAAAAAGTCGTTCAGCGCTAAAGTTTTGGTTACAGCGCTCCTCCTCAAAGTTTAATATATATCGGTTAAAGTTAAAACAATTTATTATCGTGAATAACAGTATAAAGTAACAAAAGAATCATGTGTAAATGAAAATTGTGCATTATAGAAACCTTCAATTTTTACGACTCCAAGTCATGCACCTCATCAAAAAGACAGAGGCAGTCAAAACATTAACTTTTGCTGTTCGAATACCGTACAACACTTTCTCCGATGCTGGAGTAAATTAATCTCTTTAATCGGAGCTTGTCTACCTACAATTAGTTATGAAAGAATTTTCCTGAATTTCCTTTTTTAAATACGCTGGATGTGGTGAGCTAAGGCACGCTTCCAGTCAATACTGAAGAAATAATCTTCCATGTCTGCTGGTAAATAAATCTACAAATTTAAGTTTTGCTACCAGAGCAAACATTTTTCTTATTCTTAATCATCAAAACATTCTATATGTCGTTTATTGTATATCTCATTCGGTTATCGTGTTAGCGTGATGAATTTTTCTGAAAGCCCTGCATGTGGCCATGAATTTTGGTGCAGTACCTGCTGAAACCTCAAAGAAGGTCACATGAGCAAGTATTTCGTCTTAAGCTTTGCCATGCTTGAACTTTCCCAAGTTTCGACGGGATGCAGTTCGCATTTTGTTGCACCGGCGGACCTGAATACTATCAGACGCTGATGGACCATCAGTATTACAATTGTTCTTAACACGTTTCCTGCGATTGCCTAGCCGGTGCAAATCTTTACTTTGTAGAAATCGTCCAGAGAAAGCTTTGAAAAAATTACAGAACCTAACCTGAGTGACCCACCGGTGGGTCACTTCGCAGGAAATGTGTTAAACGATTCTGCAAGGTGTCTGTATCCCAATTGTGCTCAAAAAGTTACGTATCAGAAATTCATATTTTAAGTCAACAAATTAAATAGCAGAACATAAATAGGAAAGTTTTCCCTTGAAATGTTTCTAAAACTGAAATATTTTTAGAACACAAGTACTTTAGTTACTCGTACAGGACATTCATGAGGGTGGTGAAGGTTTTGTAGTCTAACTTTGAACTCTTAAGCAAAGCATTTCATGCAAAACTCAATTAAGACTATTGACCCAAATATTCTTATCATGACTGGCACAATAATTTTTTTTGGAATTGAGTAATAATTTGTTTTGCCACGCAATGTATTTTAATTCTGATGGCAGCACATTGAGATACTCAACCGTACCGCCTAGAAGTCATAAATTTAGTAGTAAGCAGCATTATGTTCTCATACAGATAATTCACAAATTTGTTTGTTTAATTTGTTACTAACACATCATATGAGTAAAAATTCAACAAATGTGTAGCACTGTAAGATTTTACCAAACAGACAAACAACAAACAATCTTTATTTCCAATCGAGTACACAGTACATAGACATTAGTACATTGGTTTTTCAAATTCTTAAGGTTAACATTCTAAGAGTAAGGGTGATGGTGAGCTCCATGCGACGATCCTGGGAGGTTGATGGGCGTCTTCATGGGCTTACTACTACTATACTACGAGTGCTTAGCGGGTTGAGTGCACGGCGCGGCGTACGATAAACAACTCGTGTCCATGGCCGGGTTCGAACCCGCGGTCTTTCTACATGAAGCAGAGACCCGATACAGAACACGGGCCGCAGACCACTCGACCACATTGCATATGGAAGTATGAATGTTCCTTAATGGTCGTACATGGTTTCCATCTAATACACTTACACTAGGACTGCAGCGCCCGACCGAATATCCTTGCACACGTTGCTAATTATGCAATGCTTACATAAAGTGATCTGAATACAAAATGTGTATAATCGCAGCACAAATGTGCTATACATTACGTAAAATGTTTATCGATGTTCAAAATGATGTATTAACTCTGTGCAAACCATTCAAGATACAATACCAATTCTTTACTTAGTCCTACAATCACGATCCCCCAAAATTTTATGGTGTCCTTCTCGAGAGACAGAAAGCTGGAGCCGCGTAGGCAGACAAGTCGCACCGCTGTTCCCTGTCCCTCTCCTCTAGACAGATGTGATGCGTTGGTAGCGTCGCTCGAGTTATGTATGGACCAGACCACAGATACGTCGTCAAAAGGTCGCTCCACTGACTTCAATTTGACGGAGACTTGCAGCCTTTAGATGACGGCTGCAGTCATTCTTTGCAAGACTTCAGATGATGTCTTTTGGCATCTATTCTCTCTCCGCACTGCGCTGACAGCCGGAGACGTGGTTGTTCGGTCATGCAGCGGTACGTGTGCGACGTGGCTACTTGTGTGTTAACACGTTGACTCGGAAGTGGTACGTATGTGTACCACTTAGGTTAGGTTCTGTAATTGTTTCAGGTCCTTCTAGTGACTATGCGTACAAAGTGAAGTTTTACACCAGTCAGGCAATCGGAGGCAACGTGTTAAACTCATTTCGATGTTGGAAATTGGGTTGCTGGGTTCGCAAGGAATATGCCCCTGTCGTTACATGGGTGTGTGTTGAATTTATTTGCATGTAAAAACTTGATTGTTCGGCATTGCGAGGTGTAGGTGGTTGTCGGTGGCTGGGTGTTTGTTCAGCTAACACAGAAACAAGAGGCACTGTTAGCCTTTGCTTGTTCTGTATCCAAGTCGATGGTAGTTGAAAATGGGTTTAATTTACGTTCATATAAAAAGCATATCTTAAAATATATTTTTAAACTGACTCAAGCTTATTCATTATGTATTCAAAAAGGTTAGAGAGATTTCAGTCTTCTGGTATTGAACTTTGAATCATTTTCCACAAAAAGCATTGCCCTTAAAAAGCATTATATTCTAATAATAGACAATTTCTGCCTTATTCCTACTATTTTCGTGGGCTAAGAAAACTGCTTCAACAAACTGTGCACAATATATTCGTAGGAAATATATGTGCTTACAAAAGACATGGCATTTTCATAAGGTCTTCAACTAATTAAAAGTAGTTAATAGGAATTGGGATTTTGAGAAAAGATTTAGTAACAATGTAAGGAATGAATAATAATAGTAATCTATACTATAATAAGAGCCACGTCCGTCTGTCTGTGTCACACTCTTCTAATCGATAGCTTTGATAGCAACAAGGATAAAGCTTAAGAAATACAAGCAATCATTCTATTACATTATTTTTCTGTGGCAATTCAATTCCCTTTCACTTGCATTATGGTATCCAGAATACACAATCGGTTTATTTTTACAAAAACAAATTTTTCTTGGACCTTTTTCTGATGAAATTCATCATGATGTTTTGATATTTTTAAGTGATAATGCGAAAAAAATGTTTTAAATTAGTTTGACCAGTAACTTGGCTACCACTGAGTATAAGGCCAAAGATTTTGGAAATCGAGTTATTGTTTTCAGAATTGTGATCTTCTTGAAAAGCTTCAAAGAGATAATAGAGGATATTTCAAAAAAAAATTTCGGCAAAAAATGCCAACATGGATAGAATAGTGTCCAACCGTAAGAGAGAAGCAGCAAGACTTCGACAGCAAGAAAGACGCCGAAGACTGCGGAACGAACAACGCGAAATGGCAAGACGAAGCAATGCTGCTCGCCAACGTAAAGCTAGAGCAAATTTGATCCTTGAACGGCGTTTGGCAATTCGACGGAATAATGCAGAGCAACACTTAGTAGCTAGAGAGAGCTTAACGCATGAAAGAAGAGAGGAAATTCTTCGGCATGACGCTGAACAACATCGACCTGCACGAGCGAATTTAACTCAAGAAAGAAGGGTTGAAATTCTTCAGATTAATGCCGAACTGCATCGACTTGCACGAGAGAATTTAACTCAAAAAAGAAGGGATGAAATTCTTCAGCACAATGCATTCGCTCACAGATTAGGTAATTATTTAGATTAGACGGGCATTGTACTAGTAATAATAATAATAATCTAATACCAAGAATGACCGTCGTGTGTTTATATATTTATTTATATGTTTCGTGTCACAAAAAAATTAGAGAGATCCAGAGCCTTGTATACTCGAGTCCGTATTGTGGATACTGAGTTCGGCGGTGTATTGCCCTATGATTCGGCGAATATGACACGAATTGCAGAGTCAATTGCAGCAGTAGAAAACTAAGTGTATTAGTTTTCACTAGGAATGTTGCCATTAAAGAAATATACTCAATTAAAACGTTAATCATTTGTAAATATATATATATATATATATATATATATATATATATATATATATATATATATATATATATAAAACTAAATATATTGGATAGCGTTCTTACATGTAATTTTATTTAATATCTTTCCAACAGTATTTGCCATCATTTTTGATGGCACGGGTATTATCACAAAATCTCTGCCTTCATTTTTGACGGCTGGGTACACTAGTGATAATAATAATTGGGTCATTGTTCAAACATTTGCTTCTTTTTTTTGGGATGGGGAAATAAGCAACGTAAACCAATACAAATCCAGATCATTTTCAATGGAAAACTATGCTGCGCATACGTTATTTATGATGCGAGATCATATGCAGCATTAGAAATGGTTAAATTTGCCTGCTGATATCCATGGAAGATTTTGAAGCCTTTGAGTCAAAATTAATGAAGATGTGTTAAATGAAATCCATTGATATACTGGGATGGGGAATTTATAGACAGCCTAACATGGTTATTTATTGATTGAATAAATGCTATGAAAACATTTATGTTGGCCAATTAAGAGAAAACTTGTTGCGTTTCATGTTTCACTTATGAAAATTGGTTATAGTTAAAACATTAATGTGCTGAGCTGAATTTCTTAATTTTTAATTATATTCTTCGTTAAACGTAACGTTCCCATTATAAGTGACACTAATTTTTCGAGATAATTCATAATTACTAATCATACTCGCTTGTTAAATTATTTCTTTCTGTTATTCATGTGCAACTAAGTACTGTGATTTTCTCTCACAAACACCACATCTTTACGAGAATATATTCTTATGTAGCTTTAAATACAAGGTTTACTCTACAGTCCTTTTTGTTTTACCGAGTGGCTCGACTAAATCCACACGGACTTTTTAAGTAGCTTAGACCTCTTGCTTTGCCTAAGCTTTGGGATCATTAGGCAGTTCTCGTTTATATATTCTCTGAGGTATCTCTCTATTATAGGAAAATAGGATCTTCTAATTTGTGTCACCTATTAGCCTTATGGTTTACTACGACATTCCACATACAGGTCACACATCTTCTCTCACCCTCACAGTATTCTTAGACTCAAGTGTTTTCATCAAAGAAAATTGACGTAATGGAGAACGATCTAATCCCAAGTTCAAATTTACTGCTGCCAATCCTCTTAATTCATTTTTCATTTATTTTATTTAATTTCTATTTCAGAAAATGAAAATTTCACACTACTAAAATAAAAATGGCGTAAAGCTTATAATACCTTGACCATTAAACTTTTGCCAACATTAAATCATTGCATTTTATTCCTTTTTTTAATTTTTTTAATTTTCCAATATTGAGTTTGATTTTTTCCTAATTTTTACAGGATTTAACAGTACTGTAAAGAAAATAGATACATTGAAGTAATGATCATAGCTCTTTTCGCTAAAGATCAGCTTACGGTCTGTTGCTCGTCTACTATTGTGACGAGTGATGTGTTTGATACAATGCTGTCTAAAATTAAGGAACTAATAAAAACTTCCAAACCTTAGAAAATGTGAATCAATATTTTTGGAATTTCTATTGGGTGTAAACATACAGTACTGTAAGTATTTCTCAAATTTTCAGGTTGCCTAAGTAATACTACTAGTCATGTCTATAAATGTATTTTCCAAGTAGACCATCAATTCTACTTTTATGCGTCAAAGCTAAACAATACTCTTGATGCGAACCATGCTCGTATCAATGATACGTAGAATGTGCTTGCGAATCAATTAACCCGTGGTCTGATTGGGCAAAAGAAATTTAATTCAAGCTTTGACACTTAACAAGTCACTCACTTACGAAAAAATCTTCACATTTTAATTTCTATGGTTACAAACACGTATAAATATAAAAAAGAATGAAATAATTTGCTGCTTAGTACGAATGTTATGAAACATATGCCATCAATCATGACGTGCTTAGCTCACACAACTACTCTCGCTTCCCGAAATGTTCATCCGCAATATACATTCATGCAATAATTATTTCCAGCCTAACCTCGTATGAAGAAATAATGTTCCCATTTTATTTATAAATAAAGTAGTAATTGTTTAATGTTACGGATACAGTGAGATGAGTTGCTACGCATAAAGAACGTTAATTGATAATGCATCCATGTTGCCTCCGTTAGCGGCAAATGCGGTGAATAATTGCCCAGTTTTTAGAATAAATTACAGTTTTGAAGCGTGGTGAGCGCCAGTTTTAATGAAATCCAAGTCCCTTATTACAAAATATTTCACGTGATCGAGCTTAATTACCAACGGAGCGCGACGTTGTGTATGAGCCTTTGAATTTTCTTGCCACTTTTTTCACTTATGTTTTGTTGACGTGTGTTTGTACCAGTTTATATACTGTTGACGTGTGTTTGTACCAGTTTATATACTGTTGACGTGTGTTTGTACCAGTTTATGTACTGTTGGCGTGTGTTTGTACCAGTTTATGTACTGTTGACGTGTGTTTGTACCAGTTTATGTATTTTTGACGTGTGTTTGTACCAGTTTATGCACTGCCGATGTGTTTTTTACCAGTTTATGTACTGTTGATATATGTTTGCACAGTTTATATTTACTAATTTTGGTAATAACATGAATTGCTTTTAACAGTTTAGGTAAAGGAGAATAAATTGTTTTAGACCAACGAACGAGACCGTAAATGTAACACATGAGAGACAATATATGTAAGTGGCAGTAATTATCACTGTCGAATTAAATGCGATATCAGAAGCCAATGTAATTATCACACTTTTCCGTAGCGAAATGAATGAAAAATCTTAAAGCTTTATTGCACAATAGACATTTAATCTACCAGAAAAAATGTATGAGTTTGTTTGTAGAAGATAAGTAATTAAGCAAGAATATTCTCTGGATTCTTTCTAATAGCCACATTCTAGTTTATTCCATTCTATGTATTTTGTTTTTTAGTTACGCTATTGTACTACGTCATCTAGCGCCATACTGAGTGATAATTTTTGAACAACTTATCACAAACCTACAAGCACTGGAAGTAAACAATTATTTTGGGGATTAAGCGTTTGAAAGCACAACATCGGAAACAACATTTGCTCGCAAAACGTTCTACAAATTAAGCCTAGAAGACAACTAAATTCGTTCATACGAGGGCGGAACTTTAATTTCGGTGGTGAGGGAGGAACATAAACTACAAAACAGATATTTTTGAATGAATTTTGTACCAAGAGTAAAAATGTTGGCAGCTCCGAGGACTGGCCTGAGCCGATGACTCAAATTAATGAGCAAAGAAACGGCACCGGAACAGCTCGACCTGCAGGGCAAAAAATCCGGTGACAAATGGACGGCGGTAAACTGCGTGAGACTGAGGCCCAAGCCTAAATTCATCAAGCAAAGAGCCCTTGAGCAGAAAGAGAGGCTCATACTCTCGTTCAGTGGAGTCAAATACAAGTGTAATATTTAAACTCGCCAGTTTTGCTTTGTAATGTATTTTATACGTGCAGTAAAGTACAGATTGTGAGTGGGTTTTATACATGCAGTGGGAGTGTGGAGTAGATTGTATGTAAGTGGGTTTATACATGTGGTGTGAGTATGATGCAGATTGTATGTAAGTGGGTTTTATACATGTGGTGGAAGTGGAGTACAGATTTGTGTGTAGAGTTCCACTAGTGGAAGTATTTGAAATAAGAGTGCGTGAACCTGATCGGAAAGAAAACAATGTATATACAACATAAAGATACAAGCATTTATAATAAATTGAAATTCTAACGTGAGAACAAGTTCAATTGTTATATCATTACAGCAAGATTGAATATAGTTTGAGCTGCAATTGCTAAATTGGAACAAGCCTGGATATCGAGCAAACAACTATGTACTTATTGCCGCTTTTAATTATGACCTCTGAAAATCAAGTTCTTTAGGCATGAAATGTGGTTTCTTATCTAAATAACTGACTTTATGGCAATAGACCGACATGCTGTAAAGCTCAAGGCATAAAATATAGACCCACATTCATAGTTGTTCTAGGGGTTTATGCTGTGAGACATAGGGTTACCAAGTAGACGAAAGCAGTGGAACTGAAAGTTCATTTTTGAATGAATTGGCAGTATTAATTGAAATCATATTGCTTTATGTAAACGTCAAGTACGCATACCTAACGAAATCAAGTTCAATTTTCGCCAAAGTTACTGCAACAGAACTTCATCTGAAGACTTCCAGTGAAGGGAGAATACACAAACTAAGTAATAATCTCAACTAGACTGTGATGAAGACTATTCAAATGTAACATCATTCAAAATTATAAAACTTTCATTTCAAATGCTCACTATGACTAATCCATAATACGCCCTGCATGGAACAACAGCGAATTCATTAGAATACTCCTTCAACAACTTGGACAAACTAATCTCCCTTAGCGGAATTTTCCAGCAGAAGTCAGTGAGCCAAACTTGCACTTGTATTTGCAGAACAACGGAGGTAAGTCCGCTCGCTGCATGCAAACTTCGGACATGCTGTCATTCACATTTGGAGATAGCTAGGAAATCCTAGTCGGGGATTTCAAGTCTGTAGTATTCGTAACCTAGCTTAGGATTTCAAGTCTGTAGTATTCGTAACCTAGCTTAGGGTTTCAAGTCTGTAGTATTCGTAACATAGCTTAGGGTTTCAAGTCTGTAGTATTCGTAACCTAGCTTAGGGTTTCAAGTTTGTAGTATTCGTAACATAGCTTAGGGTTTCAAGTCTGTAGTATTCGTAACATAGCTTAGGATTTCAAGTCTGTAAAATTCGTAATCTAGTCTGCGATTGCAAGCCTGTAGTATTTGTAACCAAGCCTAGGATTTCAAGTCTGTAATATTCGTAACTTAGCCTGGGATTGTAAGTCTGTTGTCTTCGTAACCTAACCTGGGATTGCAAGTCTGTAGTATTCGTAGTAAGCATTGCCTAACTTGAAAAACGTTGTCATTCACACACAGGGAGGCCTAGACATTCAAGTTTCTAGGTTTGTTTAGTGTTAATTGACATCTCAGTCTGCTGAAATGTGTTCATCAGACTTTTAGTAAATATAATGTTCATCACGAATCTTAGTTTAGGTGTCGTGAAAAAATTGTTTTGACTTGTTTAAAGGGCTTAGCAGCACAAATCCGATATACCACTTGTTTGATTCTACAATCTGCATATGCTTGTTTTTGTCTTTAATGAGCCCATTGTCGTTTGTTAGACACCTACAGATACATAAAAATGTTTTCAATGCATTTCTGATCATTTAATTAGGAACCGAAAATCCGATGCGACTATGCATTCATTTGTAGAGCACAAAACATTAAATGTTCCAAAAATAAAAACGAACATTGTTTTACAACAGAGAATTATATTTTGGTACACCATACCCTACTGAATCGTTGAAGCTGACATCGAATTTTTGAGTTTGGTAGGAGTCTTCTATGAAGACTTAAAATTTCAGAATTGTTGATAGAGTAAAAACTGGATGTGAGTTAATTACCCATTAATGTCAGATGGGAACGTATGTGCCCAGAGATAATCATTCCCTTTATTCCCATATTCTAAATGTTTCGTTCAAAATTACGGTAAAATTACATGAAACTGAATAAAAATGGGTGGTAATTTACGTAACATTTCGATCCGTCTGAAAATAATTCTGTCGCTCAAGGGTTAAGGAACTCGGCGAACAAGTACGCCTCTATACCAGGTTACCTATGTTTCTTTCGAGTGTTCATATATCGGGCAAGTTTTCAGATTACAGTCCTTACAATGTGCTTCATATCGGAGAACCATATCAAATTATCGTGCTGTTATTTTACCAATAATACCGCGAGAATGAGTGACTTGAAAACATGTAGTTGACGAGGATACAAAGATTTTATATTGATGATTTAATTTTTCAGTCTGAGATGTTGTAAGCTTCTGACACAAAATTTTACGTACAATAACCTTTTTAAATTGAAAACAGTTCATTTATTCTTTTAATCACTGTTAATTTAAACGATTCTGCAACAGAACAGCACATGGATTACTTACAAATAGATTAGCTCTGTTTCAATCAATGGACGGTGTCAAAACATTGAGCATTGCAGCTAAAATAACTTCACTTTACGCAAAATTATCACCTTGAAGTAGCATTTACTCCAAGCCCCAGACATAAGTAACGTAACAGCTTCGAAACACTGCCAGAATTTCAAACAAGAATCTTCTTTACTGAATACACAAGACGTAGAGGCAACGATAACACTTTGGCGTCATAGAGATCACACTATGCACGCCTACGACGGGTTTTTGGTGAGCAGCAAAACAGGGCTCAGAAACGCCAACAAATTTCCAGCGATTGCAAATGAGGAGCTCATGCAATTTATTGAGTGAATTTTGGCATGCTCTGTGGAGTGAAGTCGAGCGAGAAATGGCTTGCAACACACAAAATGTAGCAAATTAGGCGACCGGCGGAGCTAGCTGGTCGCTGGCGCGGCTGCTGAATCCCTTCCAAGTGAATAAAAAGCACTTCCAAAAACTAAAAGTGAGTTGGGAAAACTTGATATTTATGCATGTAGTCAAAATATTATTAAATTACTTGTAGACCTAAGCGTGAAATTCATGTGTGTTTAACTACATTTTTTTCGTTTGATTTGCCAGTGGACGCGGGCTTTATGAAGGAGTTCCCATATTGAAGAATGTGCCTTTGGTATCCACAATAAAATGCTTACAATACATGTATACCCTACTGAATTTTCTTTTATCTAAATTCTTAAGAGCGTCACAGAGAGGCCGACCAGGCAAGCAAGCAACAAACTGTGTATTATTATACTAGTAGACCGACACGTGAAAATTCACGTATTTTTTATTGATTTTTTCGTTTGATTTGCAAGTGGACGCAGGCTTTGTAAAGGAGTTTCCACATTGAAGGATGTACCTTTGGTATTCACAATACAAAGCTTACAATACATACCGAATTTTCTCCTATCTAAATCCTTAGGAGCGTAACAGAGAGACGGACCAAGCAAGCAACAAACTGTGTATCTATCTAATCTAATACTAAGAATGACTGTCGTGTGTTTATATATTTATTTATTTATATTTTTATTTATATATATGTTTCGTGTCACTAACAAAAAATTAGAGAGATACAGAGCCTTACATATATACTCTAGTCCGTATCGTGGATACCAAGTTCGGCGGGGCATTGCCCTATGATTCGGGTACATTGTACCCGAATATGACACAAATTGCAGTCAATTGCAGCAGTAGAAAACTAAGTGTATTAGTTTTCACTAGGAATGTTGTCATTAAAGAAATATACTTAATTAAAACGTTTGTCCTTGGTAAATATATATAAAACTAAATATATTGCATTGCGTTCTCATATGTAATTTTATTTAATATCTTTCCAACAGTATTTGCCATCATTTTTGATGGCACGGGTATTATCACAAAATCTTTGCCGTCATTTTTGACGGCTGGGTACACTAGTTATTATATAATGGAATAGTGGGATTTCGAATTAAAAGTCGAGTCACTCATGATTCAAAAATTCAGGTGTGCTTGAGTTCGATGTGCCTCTGTTCCATGAACGTTATGTGTTGTGTTTTTTTATCTTTTGATTGTTGGTTTCAAACTGGAAGAGTTCCTTCTCTCATTTAATTATCAATCTCAAAGACCGTTATCAAAAACTCTGTTGTCGTTTTCTACCACCTAATATGCCTGGTTGGAATATACAAAAAATTGAATGAAGAATACCTACAAACTTGTGTATACTCACACAATATTTAGCTCATAAATTTGAAGAATTAATAAGTCAAGAAAGTCGAAATTATACCCCCATAATATTCGTTTCATATGACATCAGCATTTAATCAATACTTTGCACTTACTCTAAATCTACAAGTTGTTAAAACAGAATAGTTTTATTCAACCATTGCAACTCATGTTGTTCTCGATGGTAGCGGTAGATATATTATCGTGTGTGATATATTCTCATTTTTCCTTAACTCAGGAGGCCAGCCAATTATTGGAAAGATTGTTTCTCAGAGAGGCTCCTAATTTCTACTGCCTGGCTTCCTGTACACCCGGTAACACAATAATTGTGAGAGCGTCAGCATTTTACCATAAATATTGTCCTACTTCAATATTCGGACTATTGCTCCTGAGTCTCTACTTCTGGCCTGCTGCTCTTTAAGGAACAATAATATGAAAAGAATAATTCATTATCAAAATATTTTTCCGTCAATGAATATTTTCTATTTTTTGTAGACTGACTTGAACTTTCATACAGAATGCAAGTAATATTACCGAAGTTAATGGCTTTAAAATAATCAAGTCATGGCATCGAGAGCAAGTCGAGTTTCCCCCTGCGTATTTGCTGCGTTCAAAGACTTCAATAGACCGGCTGTGTTCAAAGACTTCAACAGACCGGCTGCGTTCAAAGACTTCAACAGACTGGCTGCGTTCAAAGATTTATAAGACGTTTAAATTTTTCAATCATTACCACCAGTGAATTCCTTGTTCTCGAGTTGCACGAGCTAGGAAGCGTTGCTTAGTTTCGCGGTGAAACTTACCCAGAAGCAGCGGCATTTATCGCGCTGCCTCTCGTAAGCAGACACTTGGCTTGTATTGCAGACGCCGACTTCCCCAGAAACTTGGGTTTTTCGAGTGATTCTCCCGGTCATAAAACAACCGTTCGGGCGCATTGCAGGTTTAGAAGATCGAGTAAAGAAAGCTCCATAATAGAATTTCGGTCAATTACGGTCGACTATTGGAACTGGTCGCCTTGGAATGAAGTTAGGCTCGATAAGTGATCGCAGCAATGCATTCTGGAAACGTCTGCGCACGGAGTGGAGGAGGTGCTTCCTTCCAGCCAAATTTGGTTACTGTTGCCGCAAGCCGGGGCTGCTGAAGCTGTACTTCCCTCTTTCTCTCACACTTTCTTCCCCCCCTCTCTTTTCCTCTCTCTTGCAGTCTTTCTAATATAAGTTCTTTTCGCAGTCTATTCTTATTATGCTGGCAACTGTGGTGCAAGTTTTCATTACCGCACACGTACGTTTGTCATCATGTATCATAATGAAGCTATTCCATGACGGCACCTGAGTTCTTTACTCAGCCGGAGAATTTTCTGTTTTATCCTTTATTCTCCTGATAGTGACATAGCATTATTTTCGCTGTTTAGTTATAAATCTGTTGCTTTACGCTCATCAGATCACCATTAATTTTATTTGTCTTCTATTATCCAATTAAAATGTATTTTCGTTTGCTTCGTTGCCTTCTCTACCATTGTTTTCAAACGGGATCAAAATTTGTCTCTTTCTTACATTTTTACTGCATCATCACCACGCTCATGAAATAATGAATCCTTGACGAAAATGAAAGTTGAATGTCACGCAAAATTTTTCATTTCTGTTGCACTTTGCCATCGAAATTTTTTCGATAATTTTGATGCAAATAGCCATTGCATTCAGTCTAAACAAAAATTCCGGGATTTCAAGCACGGAAAATTTAAACCAACAGCAAACCTGACTCATCATCAAACAAGAATTCGTATTGACGGGAAATCAAATGCTGAAATGATTTCTCAGAATCAAAGGCAATATTTATAGAATAATAATTACACTTTATAGTAAACTACGAAATTTTCCCACGGTTTTCTTGCATCTTCTCGCACCGACTTCACGAGCTTTTTGTCTTCACTGTATCGCAGTTTAAATCACACCAAAAAGTTGGGCTGAAAGGACTCGACAATAGCATTGGCTTTCACTAGAGCCTTATCGAGTCCTTCCTTAAGCCGGTCTCTCTACTGCTCATAATAACTCCTCTCCAGCTGGATCACCGACTTCAACGACTTCTAGTACTTATTTTAATACCGCTACAGAGTCTGGAGAGCAAGATGCATTACCTCCTACTGGTATTGCTGCAGCATCTGCAGCCGTATAGCTGCAAATTCCTGCTGGATAGGCAGCAGAATTTTGGTGCGTGAGTCACTACTCTTGTTGAGCAGGCGTTGTCTGGAGGGCTCGCTGCTGTGCGCTAACTGCCAATTTTGCTTCCCTCTCTCAGTTGGATTCCTTCGATATCTTTTTGGCTTATCAGATACTCCATTAGTAGTGCTCTGCTTCCTCTGCACTTCTGTTGTTTCATTAAATTAGGTTGGTTGCTCATGCGTCACGTCTATGTTACCAGTTCTGATTTTCTTTTGACGCTCATGAAGTTAATGTATGTATGATTTTTTTAGCCTATTCATTTCGCCCACAGCTTAGAACATTCTCGTTTTTCTTCCATGGTTTGTTTCTTGAGCTCCTTTTACAGTATATCTGGAATTGTCTGATTTCTTGACACTATCTCCGACAAATTTTACAGTCGGCAAGTGATTAATTTTTGTTTTGGTTTATAAAAATCTGCTGAGCTTAGAACTCTCCGACGAATCTTCTTGGTTTGGAAACGAATTTTGAGCTCCTGATGAACTTTTCTTTTCAAAATGACTTCCTGTTCCTAAAAAATTATTTGTGTGCAACTTCTCTTTAAATCGGTCATGATTAAATTTTTGAGTCGATCTTGAAGAGGCTCCTGAATTTTATTCTTTACGAATAATTCGATACTCTAACGCGTCTGCGATCGTTATGTGATAGAGGCACAAAAATATGGTCGGATGGACCTGCATGGCTTGCACTCACATGCAGAAATACAAAACTCATTGTATAAAGCAGTTTTTATACGTATCAGTGCTACAACAACCTAGAGGCCTATAGAAAATATGTCAACCAATGTTTTTAATGTTGTTTCTTTCTTGCATCGCTCCGTACTCCATATTAATTTCGCACTGGGGCTGATCTTGAGTCATTTTAGAATTTCACGGAAAGGAAATTCAATAAAATAGTATCATTTATAAACATTATGTAAGTAAATAAGATACGTTTTAAGTTAAGCATGAAACAATTAAAAACTCTAAAATTTATACATAAATTTTGTGATTTATTCTGAATCATCAAGTAAGGACTTAAAATTATTAGAGATAAAAAGTATGCATCGAAATTCAATCTTAAGTTAGTATCTAGATTACGCGGAATCACGTAAAAAGTTACGAAAAGGAACACTTTAAAAATTGAAATTCACACACTGGACTAAGTCTTTAATTGAAGCCTTATTTAATGAGTATTTTTATTTTGTTTGACCGAGTTTCTTTTTGAAGGGCATGAAAATGTGCTACGAATATATGCACTGTGATGAAGTATACAAGTGAAAAGTGTTGAACACTTGAATTCAACCACTTGAGTGGTCTCTACTACACCTACAACCACTCGAGTGGTCTTTACAACACCACACCTGTAATCTCATGAGTGGTCTCTACTACACCTGCAATCACTTGAGTGGTCTCTACTACACCTGCAATCACTTGAGTGGTCTCTACTACACCTGCAATCACTTCAGTGGTCTCTACTACACCTGAAACTGTATTAACAAAGTTTCCTATTAATACGTTGCGTTACTCAATCTGTGATAATTGATTCCCTTATACCAGTCGGGATAAGAAATGTCAATCCACACCGTCTTATGATCCCCAGTTTTAAGTCATCACAGTTTTATTAAGTCATTTCTGGCTGCCTCCTTTTGAGAAACCTTGCTTACTTTTTGTACCATGTACTCATAGTCTGTTTCACTTTGCACCCATGATATAAGATTGACTTTGTACCCATGTTATAAGATTGACTTTGTACCCATGCTATAAGTTTGACTTTGTACCCATGCTATAAGTTTGACTTTGTACCCATGCTATAAGTTTGACTTTGTACCCATGCTATAAGTTTGACTTTGTACCCATGCTATAAGTTTGACTTTGTACCCATGCTATAAGTTTGGCTTTGTACCCATGCTATAAGTTTGACTTTGTACCCATGCTAAAAGGTTGACTTTGTACCCATGCTGTAATTATGATGTACAAATGATGCTGTAATTATGATATACAAAATGATGCTGTATTTATGATATAGAAATGATGCTGTAATTATGATGTACAAATGATGTTGTAATTATGATGTACAAATGATACTGTAATTATGATGTACAAATGATGCTGTAATTATGATGTACAAATGATGCTGTGATTATGATGTTGAAATGATACTGTAATTATGATGTAGAAATGATGCTGCAGGCAGAGCTGGAAGCAAGTGCAGCATGATGAGGGTAGGGTCGTGACAGCAATACTGAGCTCACAGCAGCCACCGTGGTCGAGTGGTCTGCCGCCTGTGTTAGGTTCAGGTCTCTGCTTCGGGCAGACAGACCGCGGGTTCGAAACCCGGCCATGAATACGAACTGTTTCTCGTTTCGCGCCGTGAGCTCGCACTTATCGGTAAGCCCTCATGGACATCCCAGGATCGTCGCATGGAGCTCACCATCACCCTTACTCTAAGAATGTTAACCTTAAGAATTTGAAAAACCAATGTACTAATGTCTATGTACTGTGTACTTGATTGGAAATAAAAGTTGTTTGTTTTGTTTGTTTAAGAAAATATCATTAAAGTGGAAATTATTCTCGATTGCAGGGAAAATTATTACTTTATTTCGCACCCCAATAATAAGGAAAGAGAAATGCAAGAAAAGTTAATAGTGCACGAATTGAAGTAGTTTGATATTTGTAGAGCAGCAAGTTAGCAAAAATCTTTTGTTTTGTACTCATAAGGTTTATTGTTACACTTCCAGTGTATTAATTTGCCAGAACTATTATTTTTGTTCAATAATTCGATAAATTTATGGCATATTGACACGAACTTTGAATTAAATTGTTATACAGCTGAAACCATAAGATAAATTGAGGTACAAATAAATATAAATTAATCAATTTTCAGTAATTATTGCAATTTTGATTTTACTATTCAAATATTACCATTACTCAATAAACTGTTCAATGAATGTTGATAAAAATATTGTAATATACTTCAAAATATCCTTAGGTTCAACTTATTTTAGCCTCTCATGAAATATTTCAGAGATGTTAATGAAATAATTATATTTTTTAGCCGTAACTTGAGTGGCATGTTGAGTGGCATGTTGAGTGGCACGTTGAGTGGCACGTTGAGTGGCACGTTGAGTGGCACGTTGAGTGGCACGTTGAGTGGCACGTTGAGTGGCACGTTGAGTGGCACGTTGAGGGGCACGTTGAGGGGCACGTTGAGGGGCACGTTGAGGGGCACGTTGAGGGGCACGTTGAGTGGCAGGTCGAGTGACATGTTGTGTGGCAGGTTGTGTGGCATAATGAGTTACATATGCTAATCAATATTCGTATTTATACGCTTGAGTTTTCAAGTCGACACTTTAATATAATAGGACTAAATGGAGGCGCAGTTGTCATTCCAGTCATTGTTTAATCGTGTGATGCAGTCGCGAAAAATGTCCTACTTTACTGATCTTAAAGCAAGTAGAGTGCATTTTTATTTACTGTATTCAAAGGAGGCTACGCACATGTGCAGGCCGCCGTGCTTTAGGAGCCCGGAGGTTGATTTAAGGCTGAGCAGCCGTCGATTCCACTTCTTAGATTTATGAACTGCAGCTGCAGCGCCCTCTGAAGCATCCCACTCTGCCTCACGCTCCTACAGCTGCCTCACGCTCCTACAGCTGCCTCACGCTCCTACAACTGCTTCATGATTTCATCACCCATCTGAAGCTTATACAACCTTCCAAAATGACTAATCATCGAACACCGCATCAACTAATGCAGATGCAAAGTAGTCAAGATAGAACACGAATACTTGCACTTCTCACGATACATTTCTTCTGGCAAATTATAATTTCTTCAAATATGGACTATTCATGATTGACAGCTATCAACAATCCTCAATTGAACTCGGATTATGTAGGTGAAATTTCCGATTAAAAACTAGCAGATGCCTGATGACAATTTTCAACTAAGGAAAAACATCCTTGCCCTGAAGCCGCCAACAGTTGTCACTTTTTTGTAACAAACTTCTGGTTGTTGTAACACTGCGACCTGCCAACTTTGATTTTCGTGTTCCATGGCTAAACAATTTCGTTTGGGAATTGAAATATGGTAATCTAATACGCCTTCTAGTCGGAAACTGATGATGCATACAACTTTTGACGTCAGACACAGTTGATGCAAAGGGAAAAATGTCTAAAAAAATTACTCACACATCGCACCTGCAATGTTATACATAGGACTTTTAAGAGTACAATAAACAAAGGTAAAAATTAATGTTTAAATGTTTTTTGGAACATTAACGCTGAAATAATTTCCTGACTGAGCACCAATTGTTTCCGGCCAGAAGAAGTAAAAATTTCGTACATCTTCACTCATAAGTGAGCAGTTACAAAATTTTGGTTTAAAATTCTTAACGATTTTAAATTCACTTACGTATTACAGCTCAAATATTCTATCCCCTTTATAATTTTTCTTCTCGGATATACTTTGAAATAAGTCAAGTATTGCAGCCAGCCTATTTTGAAAGGGTCTTAGTTGAGAGCCATCTCAACCTGCTAATATAACATTTTAGATAGCATGGGACTCTAGTAGCAGAATGAACCACTCAGCTCGTTCCTGTGGTCATATTGAACTCTCCTCCTCAGCGTTGCCTGACTCCCCAGTTGACAGGGCTGTGTCACAGCGGTGTGTGATTGATTGAAGTAGCGGTTCGTGAAACATTGACACTGTTCTTTGCATCATTGTTATTGATAATGGTTGAGTTTTTCAATCATGTTAATGGTGCGGTTAGAACACTTTACCTGCTAATCAATTTTTAAATTGTTTAATCACTTATTCTTTCCGCAGCACATCGTGTTTCCTTCTTTGATGATCACAAAGTGTTCTCTGTACACTTGACACGTACGCTTGTTCATAGTATGTTTTAGTAACATCCTGTTCACTTCCACGTCATCTCATGAATTGAAAATACTAAGAAGTAAGATTGTAAATAGAATTGAATTATGTTCATCAATTAACTCCCTTTACAATCACGTATTATTTATCTGTTGTGCAAGACGAATAATCTTGATCAATAAGTCAACAACACATTATGCAGTAAACTTGCAATTTTGCGAAGTAATACACGGGGCTCTGACTGTTTAATTATAATTTCAAAAATTAAGGCCAGCAAAGTTTTAGATCTTTGGAATGTAATAGTAACTTTTGTAGGGGAATATTTGGGAAGCTCATCCGAATACCCGCAGCCTTCCGAAGACTCGACAGTTTTTGTTTAAATAAAGAACTGTCAAAAATATGGCCAAAAGAAAATTTTTTATTTAAGAATACATGAAATATGCAAGGGTTTTTAAATTCTTATGCTAACGTCTTAACATTAGTTATCTTGCTTCCAGTAACTGTTCTTGTCCATCTTGAGATGTGAGGTAGAAGCTCGTAGGGATGTGTTACAATGATCTGGACGTCAAGTGAGTCAACCAAGTCAAGTGAGTGAACCAACCTACCTGGTCACTCCGTCAAAAGCAGACAAAATTCGGGGGCTGGGTAGAGATTCGAACTCTCAAAACCAGGGACCAGGCAACACAAGCTCAAATCACTAACTACTTGGATACAGCAGAAATCTTGATACAACTTACCAGAGTACCTTCAAGGCTCTTTGCGTAATCGAAAGATGGTACCCTAATCTGCATTGGAGTGCCTTAATTATTTAACTTCGTTGAAGAGTCAAATATTTATTTTAAAAGATGATTATTGTGTGTGATTTAGTTACCGCAGTAACTCGTAGAAGTTTACCAGACAGAAAACGCCTTTTGTCACGTTCTTCCATTGACGCGGGCGAAGACGCGAGCGAATTTCTGCTCCGAAGTCTCAGATGACGAGAAAATCTAATTTGTTGGAGGCATGTACAGCGCACTGTGAAATTCATTGATTCTCGCATTGCCTGCCCAAAAGTTGCTTCCATTTGGTTTGAGCGATCGATCCAAAGACTCGCAACAAATCGCAAGGCGTCCTCCTGCAAAATTGTTCGACAGCTCAGCGCAGATGACAGCTGGTGTGAGAGGTCTAAAAGCAAAATATATTAGGTCGAAAGGAAACTTAGAAATTCGGCACATAAAATGGAAGAGTTATGGAGACCAGGTCTGGGCTATGAAGAACTAGGATACTCTGCTTTCTGCTGCCCAAGAAAAAGAGGTCGTTAAAATTTATGAGCTATTGTGATTTATGGATACTTGATGGACGGGAGAGCTATCAAGATGATACTTATATGAGTCACAAGAAGAGTATACAAATTGCGGTGGATTGGATATAAATCAGTCTCAGGATACCGCCAATGCGCAGGAAAAAGTAGAGATAATGCAAAGTTGTTTCTCTTTTTGTTGAGGTCGCTGCTGTCAAATTCATCTTGTTTTTTTCTATTATTGCATCAAATTTATCGTTTGCATTCATACCTCAGCGTATTGTCTGTCTGTGTGTGTGCACAAGAAAATACTTTGCAACAAAGGGGCTTCACATCAAGTTTTCCTGTATTGGGACTACATCGAAACCGATTTAAACTACCCATTATTACTGAATATTATGCATACACATACAGCCTTCACTGTACAGTTCTACTTAACACTTGATGAGCAACTCATGATGAAAAAAATTGTATCCGTGCTAAAAAATTGAAACTGTACCATTTCATATATTTTATAAAACTTATCAAACCCTGCTTTTGATATGTAGCTCAAATAGAATTTACGAATGGAAGATCCTCCATATTCCTTAGAGTGACAATCAAACACATCAGCATTTTAATTTCAATAGTGACGTAAAATGATAACTAGTATCATCGTAAAACCCCAACACCCTGATAGTTTTATTACATGAACAAGGAAGTTGTTGTATGAGAGGAGTATACTGGATTTTCACGAATAATGTTATTCATCTGCATCCTCGATACAGATCTACACATTTTTTGTGGACGCCCTATATGAATTGAAAAGAGGAGCTTCTCAGATCTCTCACTCCAATTGTGTTGTTGATGATCACACGTGAGCATTAGGCACAGATTACAAGCGTGGGATCAGTGCAGAAATTTCTCCTCAGCTCCGCAAAGTTGGAGCCTCACGTGACTTTAAAACTGTCTGCAACACGCACGCTCTTTAACATGAGACTGCCAAACAACCAAATCGTATACCAAACTATAAAAATTTCTCTTAAGAGACCATTTTCATCGCCAGGCAGTCCTGTATATTTAACCGAGACTAGCCTGAGCAGTATCATTCCATTATGGCGAAAAACGACGTATAGTACATGAATACGTACATTACCTTAGTACTACTGATGTAATTGATATCATATAGTTATGCTAATTATTATATATAATCATATTGTAATACGAGTTCGGCTCCCCTTTATCTCGTTTCCTCGCCTCATTAAAATTTAAGTACAAAGATAAGGGTTAAGGCAATCCATAGTACAAATTCCTAAGCGTAAGGCTGCCCAGGCGCAAGTTTAGGTCGGCGGCTGTCGTTACGGGAACTACTTTACTGTTATTGTTAACTTGTCGAGAAAATATGCACTTGAATTCTATTTTCGTTGTGTACGCTATTACATATGCACATATGTTGTTTAGTTAGAATTTATTGGTAAATTTTCGATTAATTTTAGCAGAAATATCATACTAAAACCCATGTAATCAACTGCTTCAAATCATTTGCTGAAGGATCACTTGCCATTTCTCAACTAATTTTCTTATTTTCTAAATACGTATGTATTGTACCTATTTTTTTAGTAATTATCTTTAGACTGCCATTCGCTGATCTTTTATTAATCGAAACATGTTATTAATTAGTGAAAGATTAGCGAATAACAGTTTACCTGTTAATTACCTGCATTTGCAAATTAATATTCTAAACATTTACCTATTCTCTCAGCATTCAAAAGCGTATTCATTTACTTATAATTTAAATGGTAATATTCTTATGCTCTGCCTACTCCTTTATTAATCATTTATAAAAGTAATTATCGATTAATCATTCCACAAAATGTTCTTAATTAATAAACCGATAACCAATAGCAACAATAGCAACTAATAATAACCAATAGCAGCCAACCGTGGTAGATCAATAGTGAAATAATATTATAACCATTTACGTACTATTTCATGAACCATTTCAAAAAACAACTAATTCCTTCCAAAATGTCTATAACCAACCATTTCACAAAACTAACTAATCCCTTCACAAAATGTCTATAACCTTCCGTCACACTCGAGTTTGCAAGCGCTTAGTAAAATTAAAATAACTGTGCCTGTCAGATCAGTTGCAGCCGACGTAAGGTTAATTAACAAACTACCAATCCAAATTCAACCATTTGTTGACGACGGCCTCCTCAACTGCCAGCTGCGTTCGCCAAATCATCGTCCGATGTTCTAAGACTCCCATTAAAAAAAATCAAATTCTGAGCTCAGTTTAGTGTCTTCAGCCTTGTTTCCTGCCAAGTTTTTAGCGCAAAAACGCGAAATTCTGTCGAAGCTTTGCTTATGAAAAATCCGCTCGAGAAGTTATGGCATAAATTATTATGGAGACAGTGCAGTGATATTGCTTCAAAGATTTCATTCATGCTCCACAAAGTTGTAGCCTATGAATAGACAAGTTTTCGAGGGAAATTTAAGATTTTATATACTCAAGTTTCCGGAAAGATGAAGTTACTCATAAAAATGTTTATCGAGGTATACATCAACTAATATAATCTGCAATACTTCTCCCATTACAATGTACGTCTACGGTAATATCAGTGCCAGGATTTGAAACTTTCAATTCATTGCATAAGAAAAAATAATATATGGACTGACTTCAGCGTCTACCAATGAACTACTTGTACCGCTGATAGGTTTTTTCACTTTTTAAAATATTTTTCCCGTTTATTTGTTACCCTAACATCTGTTGAACAAGTGTGAAAACATGGATGGATCTTCAACACCTGAAATGAACAAGAGCTCGTGCACCATGGATCTTATTTTAGAGTACACCAATATTCAGAATATTTCTGAAATCACAAGGTCAGTCAGTGAAGTTGATCATTAGTTCAGTTTAGTTCTCGGTTTTGGTTGGCTTATGCTTTGATCAGAATAATGGAATAAATTATGCCAATGAGGGTCGAAGTAAGGATTTTGTAGAGAACATTAAAAGCCCCTGAATTCAGATTTCAGTAACCACAAGTTAAATGCCTCTCTCTCATGAGATCCTCAATTTGGTTGAAGTGATTCTTGAGAATCATGGGACATGGAAAGTACATAGATATTTGTTCTTTTCTCATTATTCATCAACATTTAGACAACTTAGTAGTAACCTTTGATTAGTTCTCATGAGTTTAGTTTAAAATATAAGCATTAAAATTCCGTTTTTGCATTTAGAATACGGGGCGCGAGAAACTTGAAATGAATTCATTCTTTCTCCTCTCTTTCTTCACAACGATGAAGACGATCTGAACTCGAGGACCTAGTCAATGGACATCCAGTCTGTTAGTCGCCGTCAGATATTGCATAATTTTTTGTATAACCATGCAGGTAAACCTACATCAAGTCGACATCGAGGAACGTCCTTTCCTGGCCAGATGTTAAACAATTTACTCGCACAACAATCGGGCCAAAAATACACACAAAACCACATTTCAGACAGGAAAAATCAATTCATGATTGCGAGCTCCTGCACTGATTTCATTTTCTGACAAAAAAAACTGTTTGTTTTCACCAAAAGTTTATTTTCCCTGAAAGCGGATGTCACCTTGGCCGGAGCTTGACTGGCGTTTGTGCCACGTACAGTTGATCGAAGAAAAAACTCAGAAACCAGAAGCACAACGTCTTTATTTTATATGTACAAGAGTTATTAGATTAGTTGATTATTTGCGTCAACTGATGAAGCTTAAGCTGAGTGAACAGCATAAATATGCCAGTACTTTGTCTGCAGTTCGTTAGCACAATTTTACGCAACCGAAAACACAATGAAAGACAAGTGAAAAAGGGTAATATAAATACGTGTTTGCTTGTGCTCTTGAAAACACTGGAAAATATTGCCAAGAATTTATAAAGTTAATATCATAGGAATAGGAATACGAAAAATTAAAGTATGCTCATATGGTTTTATTCAAATCAAGGCTTGGGTGATTTTTTTTGGAAATTTATCCGTCTGCATGAATTTGACATTCATAAAACAACGTGAATCGAAAACTGACGAATTTTGAGCATTCTTCCCATCTGAGTTTGTCGTGAGTTCAAATCATTTTTGCTCCTCCAGCCTCTGAGGAATGGGAGACCCTCTCTTGCATGATCAGCATTCACAACACGCGAGATATTCAGCAAAGTTGCAGCAGAATTCTAAAACTGTTTATTTAATCAGTTCCTGAAGTGGGAACTCATGTTTATTTCGAGCACTTCTGCGTCCTGCCTCAAGAAGACGCTACAATACTTTTCACGTGTCCAAAAGAGGCTCCTTGAGAATCTATTACATCATTAAATTGCAACGTTTTGTTTACCCCAGAAGCGTGTGCAAAATGTGTTCCAGGAAAGCTAAAGCTCGCAAACTGAAGTTGACATTTTCCGGATGGAATGATGTTGAAGAGCTGAGACGACAATATGTATGGAGATTGGCGCTTTCTTCGAGCACATTTGGCGCACGTAAAGCACAGCATTTTATTGCGCCCGGCGACTACAGGGAGAGATTTACAAAACAGCTCGCGAATATTGGATTCTTATCAAGCAGCGAAGGTGTTTGCAGCTTCTGTAAACTTCCCAGCAGCCAATAATTCCTTCCCCTGATTGCTTAAAATCCGAAAAGAAAGGAGAGGCGTTCGTTGCACCTACAGGACCCTGATCACATCGTCACGGACACGCATTATAAGATCGGACTCAACTCTTGCAATGAACTCGCAGATTAACGCTTGGGAAAACATAAAACCTTGTTCTCAGTCACGTTACGGCTGAACTGTCTCAATTTTGATACTTCAGGCCAATTGAAAGTAAAAAATTAGGCGTACAGACTAATTTTGTTCGAGGGAAGTAAAACCAAAAAGCATGCTTGTATGCTTAATTTATGATCCGAAAGTATGAGTGCGGTATTTTTTTATTGCAACTGGCAGTGGTATGAATGATATTTTCAACGCTCAGTGCTATGTAAAATATACTATTGTTATTATATAAAGCAAATATTATGTCTAAATATCTACATGAAAACAAGATTGTCAATGGTAGGAACGAATTTCAAAAACTCGAATTTTCCCCCCTAAAAAAGCTTTTAAGGGATCTCGCCACCGGCAAACATGCCCGGTTTTTCACGTCGACTGAAAACTAAAATTTTAACAGTGTCTTGAAAGTATTTGACACTGCCGAAAATTTTTAGGAAGGGAACTTTTTAGAAGTTGAGCTCAATACACAGAATGTGAGAACTCTGTGTTGGAAGAAAAATTGGCGTGAGGAGACACAGTGTACATTGTACGCCAAAATTTCTGAGTTATGAACTGTTGCTTGGGCATAGAAATGGTGGAAATATGAATGATGTGGCTCAAAGAACAGGTGAAGAAACAAAATCCTTCATTATCATTATCGTTTACAGACACCCACCTACATCCGTACCCTTAACTTTCGAGTTGACTAAGAAAACATTTAGAACGATTTCAGGGACCAAAAAGTTCTTCCAAGATTTCAATGACTTCTACATGAAGCTGATCAATAAAAATAATCAGCTAACAAAACGTTTTACAGGATGAACCTATCACAAATGTTTCAAAACTAACTTGCGTTAATAAAACTTCCAAAACTTTTCTAGATCTGGTAATCCCAAATAACTCTGAAACAAAAATCCGCACTGAAATATCATCTTCAGTATCCGACCACGATATGGTAGAATGATTAATTAACGTGGCAGAAGAAAAACTGAAATCCGACTGGATTACCTACCGTAAAAAAACTCTGTACCCACCATAACTATTTAAAAAAACTATAGGACAGAAGCAATGAATTTCAAAGCGTGATGATGATGATGTCGATAGTAAAAGTCTAAATTTTCAATGATAATTTCATGGCAGACTTAACGAATGGGTCCCATACGCTAAGCGGAAAGCTAAACCAAAACGTACTGACTGGATAACAGTCGCACTAAAACAGCTAAGCCGAGTGAAAAAAACTTACTGGCGAGAGTATAAATTTAATCAATCGAACAATTCTTTACGAGACCGTTATAAACATCATGAAATAGCGCTGTGAAAAAAAGTTAACTAGACAAAACGAGAACACTTACAAATAGAACTATTGGCAACAAAGAGAAATCCAAAAACGAGCCTGGGAAATCATCAGAGAAATAGCCCAATACAAAAATATTGAAAACGAACGCCAATTCGAAAATCTATTGTAAATAACCACCAGTTTCAACCCTTTTTCTCTGAAGTCGGTGCATGAGTCTTTGGTTACGAGTCCTATCAGTTGTTTGGTAGTTATCAGTTAAAATAATAGGACCTGTAACGATTCCCTGTGGTGTTAAAATTAACTCAACTTCATATTGCGAACTTCTGAATCAAACACTTCTGCCTTGGCTTGAAGACCAGCTTTTGTCACTCCGGAAAAGGATCTTATCATTCAAGACAATGCACCTTTGCATTCAGCCGAATAAACTGTTTTATCTGGCTTCGTTGGGATACAAAGAAGATAATTAGATGGTGTGACCTCCAAATTCGCCATATTTAAATTCAAAGGAAAGTTTATGATCCATCAATAAGCGAAAAATTTAGGCTGATGGTCGACAATTTACTTCGAAACAAGACCTATGGAATGCTATAGTGGTCACATCGAGATTAGTGCCAGCTACTGCGATGAAGAAATCGACTGAATCAACAAATGTTCGTGTTTTTAAAGTCATACAGTTACATTACTCGTATTTAACAAATTAATGTTCATTCGCTGTTCATTGCAAACGTTTTAGATTCACATGTATTACAATTTTAAAATTAGTATCAATTAGTTTTATCCTTTTTGATAATGGCTAACATTACGGGTCGATATAAATAAAATATTTAAGTAAAAAGTGTTGTATTTTTCAATATACGTATATTGTTAGCATTGCAAATAGCCAACTTAAATCCTTGATAAATAATTATATATTCGAAAAAGCCATCTGATATATCCAATGGTATTTTTATGTAGAATTTAAACAATTTCATATTGAGCTATTAGTGTAATTTCACTTTACTCACGCGCAGGCATTTCAGTCACACACACATGAACTGCAATCACACATACGCGTTAGGAGTTAGGGAAATAGAATCAGTACATTACAATAATGGGGGTTTCCTTATCCATTATTTGTAGAGACCATTTTTGAATGTGTTCACAGTGCCAGCAGAAACGATGTTTTTGGGCAGCTGGTTCCAATTTTAGGCTATTTTAACTGTGTAGAAGTTTAGAGCTCGGAATGTTTCTTATAATTAGTTTTCGGACGTTATTCTTGGTTCGCACGGAATCATTTCTGTTTAAAAGCCCTTTCAGGGTAACAACGTTGAGATGTTGAGGGACTTACAGGTCTCAATCAGTTGTACTCGGTCTTCTTTGTTCTGGGGAGGCGAGTTCAAGCTGTTGAAGACGCCTTTTCTAGCTAAGATTACTAGGTTAAGGAATTATTTTCGCTGCCTTACACTGACTTTTCACTATTTTATTAATCATTTATATAAAAAATCGCATAGTAGGAGACCAAAGTTGATTGCATATTCCAGATGTAGCTAGACTAGCACTTTATAGAGTGACAAAAAATATTCTTTGATTTGCATTCAGAGTTTTTTCCAATGAAACAAAAGTTCCTGTTTGCGTTTCTGACGCTTTTTCCCCCTTTGTTATGCTTGAAATTTTTAATGATAATGATAGCAAGGTCTCTTTGTTGTTGGACTGCCTCAATAAATATGTTATCGATCGTATATTGGAAAAGCTTGTATTACGTGCACCAACTTGTGTTACTGAACATTTATCGATGATGAAGAGCATTTGCCAGCATTCAATTACCTGCAGCAGACGGTTGAAATCTGGTTGGATAGTTACTCTGTTTTCTTCGGTGAATTCTTCGTGACAGAGTTTCGTGTCGACAGCGAATTTGTTGATTTGTCTGATTATTCCGACGTCAAGGTCGGTGTAGATGACGAAGAGTAGCAGGCCTAAAACCCTCCCTTGAGGACTCCTAATGTCACATGCGTCAAATCACTGGCATGATCATGAATCACTCGTTGAGTGCGACCAGTGAGCCAGTTTCGTATTCATCTAGAGTAGTGCCTTTGTATTCTTTGCGCTTCCGCTTTGGCAGTTAGCCTTTCTTTTGAAACTTTGTCGATGTATACAAGACCTAAGGCTTTTGTACAGTCGTATATGCGATTGACTTTTCAAAAATGTCGAGAAGATTTGTGACATAGCTACGTTTTTCCCCAATCTATGCTGGGTGTCAATAACAAAGTTTTGGGCTCGGAGGTGTTTTATTATGCGGACTTTGAATGATCGTTGTATTGTTTTGCGGATAACAGATATTAGACTGATTGACTTATAAGAGATAGTACATCATAATCTCTGTCTCACACAGATAAAGCTGCTTTAACACGTTGACTCCGAAGTGGTACGTATGTGTACCACATAGGTTAGGTTCTGTAATTTTTTTAGATCCTTCTAGTGACTATGCGTACAAAGTGAAGTTTTACACCAATCAGGCAATCGGAGTCAACGTGTTAAGCTTCATCTCCATTCATGCAGGGTTGCTAGTCAAAATTAGAGATGGATGCGACGGTAAACAACGTGCATCTTCACATAAAACATTATTAGATTATACAAAATATTTGATGGCTGCACAACAGAAAGATTTATCCGCGTCTTCACCATGGTCGTTTTATTTATTCACGATCTTCTTTCAATACTCGAATTTCGACGTTTATCCATTTTTGTCTGTTACTTATTGAGTTTGCATAGAGTTCGCATTAAACAATAAAATTTGTTATAGAATTCTAAGCTAAATTTCTAAACTATGATTTTATTAGGGAATCACAAAAAGCAGTAAAGTGAGTCAAGAACTAAGTGTAGACAATCATTTGAAGTCGATGTCCATCCATGGAACAGCAGCTCTAGTAAGACATGGTAGTGATTTTTAACTGGCTGAGTACCTTCAGTCAAGCGATACTGAATGTCAATCTAACTAGCAGAGCCTATGTTTTCATGAATTCTACTCTAGCCTGTCAGTTTTGTGAGTATTAAACAGAACTTATTTAAATACACAGGTCTTAATTTTCATGATGTCTGAGATGGAAATGAGTTTACCAGTGAGCATTTAGTGAGTACGCAAGAGAACTGAAATCAAATATACATCTCTACTTCTACTACATCCTCATAAAGCCATTCAAATGATCCAAAAAATGTCTACTATCTGACATATTTTTTGTTGTTAAATTTAAAACTTCCTCAATATTCTGCAGAACTAACATGAATCAATTTAAAACTTTTAATGATGATTTACGAGAACTGCAGCGCAACACCTCTATCAACTACACACTGCAAGTGATGCTCTCCGTATCTTGCTGTGATGTGTACGTTTGCTGCATTACGTACTTTAACTCCATTATTAACTGCATCATGTGCATGTGTTGTATTTCGCACATTTACTACATTTCGTCTATTTGCTACATGCCATACATTTGCTACATTACGAGCATTAAATGCATATCGTACATTTACTGTATTACATATAAAACTGCATTTCGTGCAGATTTTATCGAGGCATTTGGCAAAAAATCGAAAAAATTCTCATCGGTTGGTCGATGCATCGTCTTAATTTTCTAGTGCTGTCACTGAAGGAAAAGTCTCAGCACATTGTAATGAGATTATGAACAAATTCATGCATTTTCTCGCTCCACTGATGATCCCAAAAAAATATCTCTGATTTTATTTCAGTATGACGATATAGATGCTATGAAAATTGTATTAGTGTACCATTAGCTTCTAAGACCCCACTTCAAAAGTTAAATCAATTATGAAAACTATAATGCTTGAAAATTTTGCTATGTTTTATAGAGGAGGATGAACAAATTTCAGGTTTTCCAAGTAAACTTTAGACAGAAAATTATTGTTACGTACTTGCATATCTGCTTATGAGTTTGATTCAACTTCCATAGCGCTGTGGTCTAATCGCTGATTATTTGAGTGATATTTTGTTGTCCTGTTTTAAGAAAAAATCCAAAGTTTCTCTCAAATGTCGCCCAATAGAAGGAAATGACTCCTAAAATGTCAGAACTATTTTCAAATTAGAAAAACTAATTATAAAACTATTAACCCTTTTGCGACCAATTTTTTTCTAGTTTGTACGTCTAAGCTCACAAAGACCGTCTGTACACTGATGCAATGAAGCACGCTGAGAGCCAGGCAGCCAAAAGAACGACGCTGTAACATGCCGAAGCGTTCAAACCTAGTAGCAACCTCATATTGCTCACTGTTTAATATTAGAACAATTCTCCCTAAGACCGTGAAAGACGACCGAATTGTCCTTCTAGTCGCTAAAGGGTCAAGTTGAAAATACTGAAAAAATATCCATAATCTTTACACAGGAGATCATTTCGGGGATCAGATAAAGAATCATCAACCCGAGACCCCATATTTTTGAGTTCTTCCAAACACGTCAACACTGTAAAGTGCGAGTGAAACTGAACTCGTGGATGTTACAATGGTGTAATTCAGGATCCCAAGTGCAATTTGCCTGCTTTAATATTTCATGCTATGACGAGCGAGGAATTCTATGGTACGACAGCGTATGCGTTCTGTTTCCAGAGTGTCCGACTTAACATTAAATTGTGCGTTATTGTTTATAGAATCCTTCGCTTGGGTTCGAATATTTCTACTGGGTAGGTAAACACAATCGAATTCCAGTTTCATGTTTATGTTTGGCTGAAAGTTTTGACGATTGTTCAGAGAGGAGTATTCACTTCGAAATTTCGAAATCTGTTACGGAAATTTTTGTAGACTCCTTGGATATTCTCGGGGGATTAGGCCCTCGAAAAGTTGTTTTTGCGTTCTCAACAACATACACATTCTTCGTTTCCGTTTGAGGGCATCTATGAATTTATTTTAGGACTCCATTTTAAATACCCTTGAGAGATTTGTTCAGGCCTGCGGGAATTGCTCCTCGAAACAGCGTTTACATTCTTCCCTTTCGTTGGAGGGAACCATGAATTTATTTTGGGTGCTCCTCCATTCAGTAGACATCCCTGACTAATTTATCTAGGCGCGTTGAAAGCCCTAACCATCAATCGCTTACGCTTGCCACTGAAAACAATTGAGAGAAGAACGAGCCTTCATATGGGCGCAGGAAAAAGTTTCAACCGTGTAAAACGCTAAGCTTCTCCTACTTGTGATGCTGCATGGCCTGGCAAAAGCCATCTGTATCTAGCCATCAAGTTAGAACTAAACGTTGTAATAGAAACAAGCTGGAATTCTTGCAATCAGTGGTTTACTGTAAATGGGAGAACTCGAGGGGAACTAATCCTTAATTCTAGGGCAGCTGTAAAATAAACTTGAAATAATGTATGTAAGTAATCTATTCTAAATATTTAGAACTTGTCTGCCAGTTAACGTGGCATGTAAGGGAAAAAAGTGTAACGAATGGTAATTTTTATCACTACAATTAAATGGAAAAATCTAAATGTCCTAAAAAAGTCGTATAATATTTAAGCTATCCGTCTTGGATGATTCACTCTATCTGTCGAATATACATCAATACACAGTAGGCCGGCCAATCGAAAACGCTGTAGCTCGGCATATAGCTCATAGATGAAATGTTATAATTTTTTTCACTCTTCACCAAACGGAACCAATATACGAGTATGTATGTATATCTATTCAAATTTTAAATGCATTCGGTACCCTGTTTTTCAGAGGAAATAAGGTGCATTGATATTTTTCGCGGGTAAGCTCGTTCAGGAGAATTTTTTTCAGTTTCCTTGCAACATTCCCCATACAGCAATGCTGAGCTATACAACAGTGCTGTGTTCGCATAAGCACCGGTAGATTTGTCTATTACCTTTTTCAAGTTGATTTTACCACAGCAAAAGTTGATTTCATTTATCCGTACAATCATGAGTTGAACCGCTGCACACTTTGTTAAAGAATGGGCATGGTTCCTGAAAACATGTGCACTTAAAAACTATATTCTTGGCACGCACCAGATGAGGGTGGACATTTGTGCCTGAGGTGCAACATAGACGAATGGACGTACAGAAGGTTCAAGAAAACCTGTGTACGCGATTGCTCCGAGTGCCTAGAGTTGAAATAGCTTCTAAATAAACAGAGGACGTCAGGACGCGACAGGCGTTTTATTAATGGAGCTCTATCCGGGGCTGCAGGACAAAAGATATGCGAAACTTTTCCCCAAAAAAACAACACTTTTCTGTAGCTCACAGAAGAGACATCAGCGGCAGCCTGGTGCTGTCGCGTGCGGAGTTCCGAGCGGTCGTGGTCTACCGGCTCCCATCTCCTGCTTGAATCACTGGAGCCAAATTTTTGATAAGTAAACACACTTTTGAAGGTTTACATAATAATGCCGACTAGGTTTGAGCATAGACATTGAATATTTATTAGTTTATAATGTTTTCAAGTTTAAAAGTATTTAGATGAAATTAGTATTGCATTTTCCGATGAATAGTTATCGCAATTCATGAGATATACATTTCATTAAGATACGCAAATTAAGATGCATTTCTAATTATAATGTTGTTATTCCCTCTCGACATGTAATTAACTCAGACATTTCAGGACAATATTTCAAATTTGAAAGCATATTTGTAACAAAATTGAAACACAGTCAATAAATTCAGATTCCCCTAGTTTACCTTCAAAATTGAGTACGTAAATATCTGTAAATGGTAGAAACTAGTGAAATGATAAATTTTCAAGAGATCTTTTACAAATTTTGTAACAGATCTACCCGTAGCACGAAATTGAATTGTTCAAGTATTCAAAGATTCGGACGGTCGATAAGATAATGATAATTACAACTGAAAGTTTTTATTGAGGTCATCGTTAATAAAGCTAAATTTTGATTTAACTCTCAGAGTATCAATATTTTATTAATTGAACTAACAAAAGAAATGTCCTCACAAATACCGTATATTAATTATCAACGCACCTTACAGGAATTATAGTTTTTGAAAATATTTTAGAAATTAAGTTGGATGTATTGAGTCTCCTTTATTTTATGCAGTTTGACTAAATTCAAAGTAGTGTCAAGTGAAAAACAAAAATGAAACGTAATCTTTGGCAAAACAAGTTCATAATCATACACTTCTGTGCCCCTCGTCGACGCAATACAAGATTGCGTTGGTCATGAGGCAATGTTCTCTATGCCGAGCACAATGCATCAGGAAACCAGTGTACACTTTGCACGTTTAAATAAAACTACTTTGACTATATTCCAGCTTTTTCATGATATGTATAATTAGGATTCAGTTGGTACAGCCTACTACAAGGTAAAAACCTAACGGGCAACAGAAATATAAAAAATATGAATTTATTTTTTTAATTTAAAATCTAATACTAAGAATGACCATCGTGTGTTTATGTATTTATTTATTTATACATATATTTATTTATATGTTTCGTGTCACTTTTAAAAAAATTAGAGAGATCCAGAGCCTTATATACTCGAGTCTGTAACGTGGATACCGAGTTCGGCGGGGTATTGCCCGATGATTCGGGTACATTGTACCCGAATATGACACGAATTGCAGTCAGTTACAGCAGTAGAAAACTAAGTGTCTTAGTTTTCACTAGGAATGATGTTATTAAAGAAATACTCAATTCAAACGGTATAAAATTAAATATATTGCATTGTGTTCTTATATGTAATATCATTTAATGTCTTTCCAACATTATTTACCATCATTTTTCATGGCGCGGGTATTATCACAGAATCTCTGCCGTAATTTTTGACGGCTGGGTACACTAGTTTTCAAATAAAAACAAATGCAATAAAATAAAAAAAACAGTCATAAAATTGTAATTAAATCTTGTATGATCTACGTTCTAAAATAAAACTAAAGTTTTTACTGATCATTGTGAAATTTCTTATCAGATTTTTCAAAAATGTACGACGTTGTGCTTGGAAATACAGGTACTCAGTAAAAATAATTTTTTTCATTTCAAATTCCCTGTTAGCAAACTATAGCTGTTATTTTGTTAATTTTATTTGTTAGCAATTTATTGTTGTTAATTTGTCAATTTTCTTTGTTACAAATCTATTGTTAATTTGTTAATTTTATTTGTTCGCAATTTATTGTAGCTAATTTGTTAATTTTATTTGTTCGCAATTTATTATAGCTAATTTGTGAATTTTATTTGTTGGCAATTTATTATTGTTAGTTCATTAATATCATTTGTTAGCAATTATTGTTTTTAAATTGAATACTCCGTGAGAAAAAATTAATACGTGTCTTTCTGTATTTAAATTATTTGATCATTTGAGTGTTGAGCAAAATTTTGGTACAAACTCATTTTATTTATCATCACGCTGCATATTTTCTGTGGTTGTCATTCTAATCGTAAATACATTGCACATTGCCTCACGACAAGTATGGGACCTAATTAAATGTATAATAGATATTATGATAGCATAACACCCCAAAGCGCCCCTGCCGAACTCTGTATTCATTGTTCAGAGTTTTGTCTATTCAAAGTTCAAATTAGACAAAGTTCAAAGTTGATGTCTGAAATACTGTACTTTTTACTAATTTTAATATCAAAGCAGCATTATTTCAGACTACAAAATTTTCACAAATATTTCTTGATTCGAACGAGTGATATGGTTTTTATAAAAAATTGGATTTCCAAAAAGAAGGTGAAATTTTGTTTCGGTTCTGGCTCAAGTATATGTTTATATTCCTACTAGGTAAGTTAATAATTTTAATTGCGCTAGTGATGCTAAGAGATATAATAACTGTAAACTTCAGAACGTAATAAAAAGTTCAGTTTTCATTGGGCGGTTGTTGCAGGTAGTTATGTCAGAGCAGAATATATGAACCGTTAATTGTTGAATAATATAATAAATATTTATATCATATACACGCATAAAGACGGCGTCTGAAAGCGTTGGTCAGACTGAGAAACACGTTTGAAAATGCCGAGTTAAGAGAACACATATAAACGAAATGACTAAAAAAATCGTTAAATGTGCTTGTTAATATTATGTGCATCATGTGCGCACACATGAATTATTGTTATCCACTATAACTATTATTCGTAACATTTTAGTTATGAATTACAAATCCACTTATTGAACACCATCCTAAAGTAACTCTACTGTTTCGCAAGAGCAAAGTGATATCGCATGTTTTAGTCTCTGATTAATTTAACAGATATTTTACTGAACGCTGTACAAATGTATATCAAAAAATAGTATCCAAAGGAATAACACTGATTATTTATTCTTTGATTCTGCACTTAACGTATTCGATGTATTTTCTTTTGTAGTGAAATCAATGAGTTTCATTTACGCTAGCACAACTCCAAATTACAGGGCGCCTCATTCCTTTAAAAGCAGAGCAATGGCTTTCAGTTGTTTTTTCCTTTCCAAGGGAAACTTAGTCACGGGATTGAGCTGTCTCGGGTAAAAAAATTACCCTAACTCTTAAAATAATCCATTGCTAACAAACTAGACTCACGCGCCAACACAGGCAGCCGGATTAACGCCAATGGCTTCGGATTTACAGAGACAATACGAAAAGTACCTTAACAACATCTATTTTTCCTTTAATGTGGTTGTCTTTATGTATCTCTCCGGATTGAAAGCAGCTCAGGCGGAACGATTTCTAGCTCCCTAATGAAAATGGGATTGACTGGACGTAGCTGCGTGAAAGCAAAGAAAGAAATGTCGCTTCTGCGCGACCGGACGCCGTTACTGCGAATGCAAAATTATAGCCGTAGGGGACAAAAACGGAGATCTAAAGTTAGCAAGTGAATGGGTAAAATAAGAAACCAACTTTTAGAAACCGGCGCTGTTTTACAGCTGGAATTTGGCAAGTTATCAGTCGATTTAAAAAGGGTTCGGGGAATTAAGAAAAATAATGAATTGAGATCACTTTTATACCCGTATCTTGCTACACATTTCGGAGGCTTGAAAATTGAGTAAATGGAAATCAACATAAATAATTAGAAATTATACTTCGGGTATTAATTAGTAGTTATTTTTAATTATGTCTCGCGTTAATTTTAGTTCAAAAATGTAGTTAATTTATGGAATAATTAGTTGTAATGATCCATTAAATCGATTACAACCTCATCATCTTAGTTTTTTATGGTACTCCCTGAATTGATTTCTCAGCATTCATAATTAGGAATATTAACTAGACCTAACCTTGCAGGACTTCAGGAAATTTGCTAAGTTCAGCCCCAAATTCAAATCAACAAACCGATCCAAAAACTAAGTCGGCTTATGTAAGCGTTCCTAAAACCAAGATTATTCTTAACAACGCGAATTTGTTGTATTCTTTTAACAAGCTCAACGTAAGCCGAATAATGAGGAAAGTCAGCGACGTTGAGCCACATTTTTACAGGAAAGAGTACGTACCTCATAAAACAAAGTCTTACTCTGGTAACGAGTTCATACACAGCAAAAGTCACTCAGCAGGTGGTAAAAAATGTGTCAATTAGTATAACAATGGAATGTAAAGTTTTCCTTCATCTTCGAATACATTTTGTCTGATGCAACGCAAAGTTTGCGGGGGTTGAGTGCAATCTTTTTTGCTCCTAAAATTCTCATACTGGATGGTGATCGAAAAGATTTTAACAAAATTAACTGTTTGAAAAAGAGGTTGTCTTTTTCCTTGACTTGCAGCAAATAAAATTACATTGCTAAATTCTATTTTCACTGATAAATAAATTAAGACACTTTATAGATACTGTTTCTATACGTACCAACCTGTAATTGCAACAAGTTTTTACAACGCTTAACCTGGTACATCCAATTCTAAGACATCAACGTTGCAGCTGTGCTGTTTTCTGCTGACCAGATATTACCAGCTCCATTGGGCTTTTCCTCGAAGCTTGTCGACCATTGCGAGCAGCGACCATCCAGAGCTTTAGAATGAGGTCCAGCGTAAGCTTGTCGGCAATGAAGCAGTTCCCTCAGATGTACGGGCCTAAAATAGATCGCGAATTGAAACGAACGAGTAATTTATTTTATTTAGTCTACTGCTTTCAATAGTGGAAATGAATCTTATATTCATTGTGATGTGCGATATTCGTTCGGCCTGTTCATTTACTCCTAGAGATGCAATTATTTGGCAACGTTTTGTTTGTGTTACATCTACGACAGAGATAAATACAGATAAAATTCTTAATTAGATATTTTTTCTTGCGCACGTAAACTGGTATCCTGAAAAAACACGATTAAAAATTAATAACCTATAAGAAGAAAAACAATTTTCACTAACCGATTACCCAAGTCGATCATTAACAGACGATAGCTCCAATTACTATGGACATTAAATAAAATTCCGGTAAATTTTACAAAGAAACACGAATAAAATGTCTCTCACGCACGTGTTCACATACATTTTGCAATGTTCTCTAACTATATCTCTTTGAAGACTATACATGTCGTTGCCAGATTTCATCGCATGTGTGAAATGATGAAATAAATACATAGTTTTCAGTTTTCTCAATGTCTATAGGTCCGAAAAGTTACATTAATTCAAATCTTCACATGCTTTATTATCTTTTAGCTTGTATATGTATCTACTTTTACCACTTCCTATTCGTTACCTTCTTTTTGAAGTTATCGTTGCAGCAGACCTGAAAAAATCGACAAAGGTGCGGAAGAGCAGCGCGACAACGCGTAGGCCCGCCGCATTTCTGGAGGTCTATTTGCAGTAAAATCTTCTGTTATCTGCGCCGTATCAAAGTTTACGGGTCCGTCTTATAAACATATCGTTTACTTGGAGTGCTTATTTGAATATAGTGTCGGCAAAATATCAGCTCCATAAAGAAATCAGCTATAAAGAATCCAAGTTTCAAGACTTTCTAATAGGAACTTGGAGCATCGCCATCGATATGTAGTGTCAAACAGAGCCAATAATTTTCTGATTATTTTTCGGTAGTAACTTTGCAAGGTATTGTTGCCAGTGTCTGCTGTTTGCCACTTCTCACAGTTGCTTATAAAATTTACCAGTGCACTGGAATAACATTTTTGTCATTGGAAAGTTTCTGGCAGCCGAATATTGGTGGAAGGAATATATTTACGATAACTTGATTTAACGTTCTAGCTAATCTCACTATGAAGAAAGTATAGAGGAGTCGCAGTATAAGCTCATCGAAAATAACTGAATTTAACTAACTGGCATATGCTTTAATGTTTTCGGAAATTTCATGTGATTTATGAAATTCATATGACTTGTATTAGTGCAACAGTAGTTTTGGACAACGTATTATTAGTTTCGGACAACATGTGGCATTGAAACAAAAGAAAGTTTAATATTTTTCCTTTGCAGAAATTTAACAGATTTATTATATTCAGTACACGCGATGACACCTAACATTTTGACAATATTGACTAGAATTTACATTAGAATGTTTTCAATCACTTGATTGCACAAGCCTCATTTTCTTTCTTATTGAATTAATTAGTCAGTTTTATCA
>VCRD01000443.1:211969-226565 GCA_006783055.1 Trinorchestia longiramus
CAATTAATGAAGCTTAATAGGGAAATTTATCCTGTAGCCACACAAGATAATATCTCTCATTTAAGGCACAAACACAAGTCACTGAGCAAAGCGTAAAATGTTAAGAACAATTCACCTTCATTTTTTCATTCATGCTCAGTAAGTTAAAATTATTTTCCTCAACGGAATTTTTTTTTAAATTTCTATAGAACTTTGAGGTACAATTGAGAGTCTAATTGATTTTTTAATCGTTTTTATTGTGAATTATCAATTACTCGTCCAGAAGCCATCCTGTTTTAAACAAAGATCACTCTGTTCGGAACCGAGTAACTCGATTATAAATTGATAACCAGTGGCTCAGTATGGCTAGAAACCTATTAGTATTTGAAACTTTTTAATAAGAATTTTGGTAAAAATTATTGCAGTAACAACTTTGTGTTCTTGAAGAGAGTTTGAGACTATCATCAGATTCATATAAATATATATACAGTATATCAGATTCATATAAATATATTTACAGTTATTCTGATATGATATATGAGATCACAGTTTGATTACATCTGAATACCTGCTACAATTCATATACCGCATTAAAGGAACCGCATAATATTGCGGTTGGACCGCGATTAATTTTTATGATGATTAGTCAACCAGTGAAAATAAATCGTTATACTTAACCCTCAAATTAATTATTTGTAAACAATTTTTATGATGATTAGTCAACCAGTGAAAATAAATCGTTATACTTAACCCTCAAATAAATTATTTGTAAACAATTTTCATGATGATTAGGCAATCAGTGAAAATAAATCGTTATACTTAATCCTCAAATTAATTATTTGTAAACATATTTACAACGTCATTAATGATAAAAACTTTTAGTCGTTAGTGATCCCGTCCTAAAAAAGTCACTTTTTCTATTGCTTTGTATTAGAATCACTTTTTGATTCAGTTTTCCTGTTAAAAATTTCAATGCAATTACAGTTTAACAGTTTAATGATAGGGAACCATAAGAACATGCTCAATTTTAACCCTCGTCCATGTGTTCACCATGTGAACTATAGATGAGAGCCTATCACAGTCGCAGTCACGTCTGTGTGCAAGTCAGTCAGTCACGTCTGTGTGAAAGTCAGTCAGTCACGTCAGTGTGAAAGTCAGTCAGTCACGTCAGTGAGCAAGTCAGTCACGTCAGTGTGCAAGTCAGTCAGTCACGTCAGTGTGCAAGTCAGTCAGTCATGTCGATTTGCAAGTCGCATCCTTGAGTTTTGGACAGTTTTAGGAACAGCAAAACAATTATGAGCTAGCTAACTCTAATAATTATCCTGTGTTTCGAACTTAGGATACAAAATGCGAGTTGAAATGCTGTGTATTCGAAGTGAAGTCTACAAGGTTAGCGGTCGACTGAGTTACTGGAGCATATGTGGGACTCTAAGTAAGATATTAATACTATGCATGCATGTGCAGAAGTGATTGGCACAACAGAAATGTAAACAAATTCATGTAGCAGAAATACTTTTGTTTCATGTTTCGCCTTTTTACGTACTTCTTGCATAATATATATTTGTATACGTGTAATCTCGTATAGGTTGTTGCTAATATGTTCTCTTGCAGTAAATCATTTACTGAAGATGTGTGACTTGTGCTGATAATCCATGTCATTTTGATAACAATTTTGTTGCTACTGCACTTACATGAGCAGGATTATACGTCGCCGTGCAAGAAATACACTATATGATTCATACCTTGCGTTTCGTTAATGCAGTACATGCAGGAGAAACTTTTAACAGTTTTAGTCAAGGACGCTAACATGCGACCGTTTTCCTTACGAACAACAGTTAGTTACTTAAATTATACTTCACAAACCACCGACGTACTCGCAACATTTTCTACCCCAGGATCGAATTTTTCGCCTACTTCGATACTAGAATTTAACGACTATTCAATAAGCCATCGAATTTAAACAAGATTAAGCACTTTTTATTGTGAAGGAGATTGGGCTTATATGTAGGCATTATAAGCAAAATTATTTTATCGTTCATGAAGGATGCTATTTAGTTCAGGTCATAAAATTACATTTTTTAAGACACTTCTTCCATGATAATTGTTGTTCTCTTACTAGCAGTGCAATGTCGTTCAACAAGAATGGTGCATGTGCGGAGAACTCGGAATTTATTATGAACACTCCTTTTACGGACAAAAGAAACCACAAATTGACTGTTATTGAGCACGCAGAATATGACAACGTACGAAAAATTAATTAGTCAACTGATCATGCATTTGCCATGTTTACTCTCAATAGATATACAGGTCAGAAATAACTTGTCATTTGGATGATACCTAGTCACGTTTGCCTGTTTCTATCTGAAGTACTGTTATTAAAGTTAGGTAAACTTCGTTTGTTACATTCATCTAGCAGCATCTAAACCTACATGAACAACGACTGAAATCTCAACATGTATGTCCGTTAAAGTACATTTTTGCTTGTCTATATCACCCAAACAATGGTAAACAACAATGTCTATGCACCCATGCTTCTTTCACTACTACGAACGACATATCATGATCGTCGACTCTAGAAACACTCTCATCCACTGACAACATTAACTGATGACTAGACCTAGGGTAACCCACGCAACTCGCCGGGTCATTACAAAGTGACCCAACTCCGGGGATCATTATACGGGAACATGGAACGAGCCGTTTGGAGTTGCAGAGGCGCTGTAGCCCTAATGAGGACCTGTGTTCAGATGTAGTTTACCCGTTGCAGCAGTGCACATGCAGTCCGACTTATGAATTCCCTCGCTGTGTACCAGCTAAGCGCTCCAATTCCGGCCTAAACTTGGCATGCTCCTGAATTTAACAAGTAACTTGCTTCTACTGATTCATGGCTTTGAAAGTGACCTAAAATCAACTTCTTTTACTTTGAGAACTATGAAATGGAGATTGCTTTAGAAGTTTTAAATATCGATAGAACATTGCCCTTGCAATAAATAATTGTTACAGCTGTCAGTCCAGATTAAAGTCGTGCTGGTGTACAGTAGGGTTTTAAAGATTAACTGTTCTATGGAGCTAGTGAATATCAAAACAATACCATCAAGTCTCGCATGTTGCCTCAAACCTAACCCATATTGTATATCGCGCAGGCAAAAACTCTGTGCTAATATAATTTTTAAAAATATTTTTGTAAGGTGAACTGAAAAGTAACGCGATTATGACTTCCAAGAATGAATAGTTGGAGCGTTTAAAATATCGCTATCAGTCCTTAGAATGATAGAGCGTGTCAGTACACTCAATTTTGTCAATATTACGCTCATTTCCATACACTCATTCCTGTCACCATAACTAAATCTTGTCAATAATGCACTCAATCCTGTCAATATTGTTCATTTCAATGCACTCGTTTATCTTAGTGTACTCAATATTGTTATTATTACACATACTTCAATACACTCATTCCTGCCAGTATACTCGTATGAACATTACACACATTTTAATACACTCATTCCTATTAGTATATTCAATCTTGTGAACATTGCACTCATTTTAATACACTTATTCCTGTCAGTATACTCAATCTTGTGAATATTGCACTCTATTCATTACACTCATTCTTGTCAGTATACTATCTTGTGAATATTATTGCACTCATTTTAATACACTCATTCCTGCCAGTATGCTCAGTACTGAACTTTAAGAGCGGAAAAATTTCTTGTTTCAGTATGCACGTGTCACATTACGTGAACTAGAAATTATTTAGGTTAAGCTTTTCAATGATCTGTTTGTTTTTGTTGCAAGGACGTCGAAAAATAAAACTAAAGGAAGATGAAAAAATAGTTTGCATAATATTGAATGAAGCTGAGCGTATCACCATGCACTAAATATTTCACAATTATTTATTTTTTTCAATTACGTTAACATTATGGAATAAATTATCGGTAGTTCGTGCATCATTCTCATCGTACAGCGGTAAAAAATTGACATTTTCATTTACTGTGGTGCACAGACATGAATTTTTAGGTTAGTAGAATTGTTCTTTAATATAGTACTTTAAATGAATGCTTTTCACATCAAACTTCAACAAACAATCGATTTCCCATAATTTTTTGTGAGATTCTTATCATCTGCGTTATATCGATCTCAATTTATTCAATCTAAATCAAGCAAAGTAACAGCTAAATTGTCTATACTTATGGTATAGCAATTGTGTCACTGGAACGTTGAACAATAATCTGTGATATTTAATTTTTGTATCAGTTGGAAGTAGTCGTACTGCATGCTTTCCGTTTATGGAGTGATGTACCTGCTCATGTATATTGCTATCCACAAACGTAAAAGCTTTTCACTCCTAAATATCCAAATACTATGTTAAGAAACTCCTCACCGACACTGTCTATATGTCTCATTGTTAGATTTGGAAAGGCGTAAAAAAGAATCAAATTTCTCGTTTTGGCCAGAATGCCAGATCTCACGCCCAATAAACACAGCGCAATCCGTTCGTCAGGAAGCTTTGAAAAGGAATCTCTCGGTAGGACTTTCCAATCTTCCCCTTCGTTGCGTGTCTCAACTTAGGCCAAACAATCTGAAATGCTCACAACAGGTGAGCAGAGGAGCCATCGGCAAAACTTTCCTGTCATATCGGAAATCGACCGCCGGTGGCCCAACCAAGCAAAATACCGACAGGATTTTGACCCGTACATCGTATTTAAAGCGAAAAAAGGCATGACGTTGCGACCTGGGCGTATTTATTCAAGCTAACCGGAGCTGTATGGTACTCACTCGCTCGGTTTTGCTCTCTTTTATAACAGAAATCTGTCGAAATGTCTGAAGGGAATTGAGACAAAGTGCTTCTCAGTCCGATGGTCCAGGACAGTCTAATTTGTCGCACGGCTGACAGCGTACGGGCCTTGGTTTGAATAACAGTGAACAGGCTCGAAACGCGCTGGACAAACACCTACAAAATTCTAGTCAGGCATCGAAATAAAAAGAAACAGACTTCTTTGGCTGGCTGTTTTGCCAGAATAGTGCCATTTGAACGACATATTGTGAGCGTGAGAGATTTCGTTTTCTTCCAAATTGTCTCCACGAAGAAATTTGGATATGAATAAAAAGGAACGCGCTTGAAGAATCGAAGATTGATCTTTTCTTAGAACATTTCTTTAAGACTCAAAGCGTTATGTCCTTAGCTCAATACGGCACAGCTACTGAAATAACGGTTTTCAACGAGACACTAACATTGCCGCATTTTCAAAATTGTACCAAACATATGTTCCGTGTTTCATGGACTCATAAAAAATGCATATTCCCATGTATCCGTAAGGTTGTTCATGTTCAAAAAGAGTAAATAACTTTTAAAAGGCAAAAAGTCTCAGTATTTTTGCTTTCGATACCTAGCTGATGAATATTATGTCAGAGCGTTAGTGAACTTATAACTTGACATCCATGCAATTGTTTGAACTCTGTTGACCAAACACTTTTACTTGTTTCACATGGTAGGACGGGGCGAGAGAAACTGACTTTCTACTAACGGAATGAACTAATTTTTTACACCGGCATAATACTGCTAATTATCGCTAAATTTAAGTGCTTTAGGCATCCTTTTTATGCACACTATTTCGCACAATTTTGCAAATCGTAGACATACTCACTCATTGGGACGCATTTTTCATTCATTGGGACGCATTCACAGACTACTCGCTCTCATGATCACACACTACGCTATCATGTGCCGTATACTCATGACAATAGTAATATTCATTTTAAATAAATTCATGAGGACAATTTTGTTGTCATACAATTATAATGATACAATGAGATGCAAGAAAAATTTATTTATTTCTAATTGTTCACACTTTTGTGATATTAGCATTCTTTTAAACTGTTTTTAAAGCCTATCAAATAAAAAGTGTCTTTGAAAAATTTAAAAATGAATTGTGAAAAATGGAGGAGAGTTTGTGGTAAGAAATGCAAGGTTCATATCATACTCATCAATAACACTTGTACTTAGACGCATCTACTATTGGTTTTCGAATCTTACGTACAGTCGCTACTTCATTAATACATTTACAAATTCTCTACCCAGAATTTCAAGCTCTAATCATAAATTATTCGAACGTACATAACACTCAGGATAATATTTTGCGGTTCTTTTCAGAAATTCTGGAAGTTGATCCAGCATCACCGTCGTCTTCCGCTTGAGGGCGCCCCGTTATTGAGATTCAAATCACAGGCTAAAACTGGACTGGTCGTCTTTGCTCAATATTTCCTTCAGAGATGACTGAAAAATGAGACTCGGGAGCATTTTCGCTACCAGAACACTGCACTTTTTTCTCGTGAAATGCAGCAGGCTCAGTAGTTTGTAACCCGAAACGAAGTCTTTGTTTTCACCGAAGAAACGCGGTATTTTTCGCACGTCCCGTCCTACTGCGTGAATAATAATTGTTACCCTTGAAATAGAATAGAATTTCTCGAAATATATCTGCATTTTTGTATTCAAGTTTAGAATTCATTATCCGTTCATACATACTTATGAAAACAAAATATATTTTTTCATCTTGGTGGTCTGATGTCGCTCACTTCGACTTATAATTACAGAAGCACAGCTGGATGAAGTGAATGCTCATGAATTTCTCTGGGGTTCACAGACGCCCAGAATCTGCAGTTTTGCTTATTAACGTCACCATTGAGGTGAAAATGAGTTTCATCCGTTATTATTAAGTTCGATCTGAAGGCTTCATTTTCTGCATGCTGCATAATTGTATGAGCAAAATCAGCCCGCTTTCGGTAGTATGTAAGATGGAGCTCTTGGGTCAATTGAATTTTCTAAGAGTAATATATCAAATCTTCTATCAAAATGTGTTGCAGTGACCTGCAAGACATTCCGAGTTGAGTGGAACGTTTCCTCGTCGAAGTGGTGGGCCAACCAGCAACGTTTCTTGAGACAAGCCGAATTGAATCATCTGTTCGAACGGTTCACGGTCTGCCACAGCGTTGCTTGTCTGTTGTTGAACGGGTTTCCTTGAATCATATAGACCATTACTTTTATATACTTTTTATCGGAACTTCTTCCATCATTGACAATGTTCTTGTAATTTTTCTGTTCTATAATAACTGATCCATTATATCAAAGGTAGAGTTCTAGAATTTTTTCTCGCTGCTCTTTCATGTAGCACGCCATTTTTAGTGTAAAATCTTACAAATTCTTAAGGCAATATATACTGGTAATCGGTAGAATGAATAGAACAGTTTAATAAATTTCAAATCCCCGCTATAAATCACAACTATCCCTACCGCTTTGTGTTTCGTAGTTTCTTATTATTAATTTTCTAAAAAAATGGTGTTACTTATGCTCCATCTTGTACTTTACATTTGTCCTAACCTGCTTTTGTACGTGAAAGGGACGGTGTCTTCTGTATTAATGCTTTCTCCAGATAGGGCACTGCGGAGATTTTAGAAACATGTTTTCTTCCTAATGTCACTGCACGGCAAAAAGTTTTGCTTGAACTCTCATATACGATAAAAGTTTTTTTTGGTGGAAAGTTTGGTAGCGAGTTGCTTGAAATCAAAGTTAGAGGTTTCTCCCGTTATATGAACTGGGTCTGGGTCCTGCTATATAAAAATGTTTTCATCTCCAGGCTGAGAGCTGCAGGACATATCAAAACATACTGGGAATATGCATTTAAAGAACCATGAGTGAGGCCTATTTTTATTGAACAATGAAAGCTGCAAACAAAAATTTTAGAACACTTCTCTTGTAAAGATTAGGTGAATTATATACTCAAACGAGTAAGCAAATCTGATTCACAAGGATCACCGTACTTACATTCTTCAGATCCTTGGGCATATGTCTTAGAGATACACATTCATCAGAGTTCGGTGGTCATAACCAGTTAGGAATTAACATTCATAAACCGAAAATTTTGGACAATGCTTTATTAGGAAAGGGTTTAAACTCTAAAATAAATTCCAATACACAGTAACAGTTGCATGGTCATCACATATGAGACTTTCAATGTGAATTTATTTTTCCGTTGGTTTGCTTGGTAAGCTCACTGACATTGCATTGTATGTAATACTAGCATAGAACCCTGTGGTATTGTGCAATATTATTTGTTAATAATAGAGGATCAATCATAATAATCATGATTACTCTCACCGACAACCAGTGTTTCAATTCGCCAGTATCCCGTTACCTAAAATGCGGACACTAATTAATGTTTTTCCCTCACGTTTCACAAGCTCGTAGCCTTCAGCACAGGAGAACTTCTGAAGAAAAGTTGACTACTCTCTCAATAATCTGGCATATTGTGGAGAGAAACATGCGTCTTCTAGAAGAAATATAGTCATGGCTATTGAGTGTGGCACGATTTGACGATAATGTGAGGGTCAAAGATATTTACACGCTTCCCAGTCACGCACGTCACGGCCATTCACGCATTATAATGCGGCATTGTTTCCAAATTTTAGTCAACGTCATATTTCCCGAGTTGACAGAAAGCTTGCTCTCCACACACCAAGGCTGCCCAGTTTTCCGAGGTGATCTCAAATGATCGACAGTTTGCGGGTCTAAAAATGTGTTTGTGATATGGCACCTATTGGGAATTGCTAAATTCAGCTCCTTCGTGGTCAACACAGCTTCCCTGAACAGAATTTTATTTTATTTTTCTTCTTTATCTCGACCTAAGGGATAGAGTTGTAGAGAGAAATTTTTTCACGAAAATTTTATTTTTGGTTGCGTTCATATGGTGCGAAAAGTGTGATGAGTAAACACTAACGAGAAAATCAAATCGGTTCAGAATTGAATAACAGAATAAAATGAGTTTTAAATATAGAATGTAAAAGTCAGGATGATAATCTGCTTGCATAAAACCAATTTTATCTGAAAAATAACTTATATGCCCGACTGTGGCTTACAATCACACATTATACAAAAAAGTAAACAAAAATTACTTCCAAAGTTCATGAATAAACCCACCTTTTCTTAGTTCAATTCTCTACACATCATAGTTTGCTAAAAATAATCCACTGAAAAAGACTTGAACGCTTGTTTCATTTTACGAGGCGAACAGTTAAGAAAAGCGAGTGAACACAAAACTTAGATGTGTTGTCACTGGACCAGACCTTGACCAGCCTGGCCCCTCAGATTCTCTCCGACTTCCTCGTCACGCCGAGCTGATCTGATAATGAGAGCGAGGATGTCAATCCAACAGGATGAAGTTATGTGTTGTTATACATTGAAACTTTGAAGCGAAAACTTGAAATAACTTTTTCTGACCCTGTTCTGTGTTTCTGTGCCGGTATTTTGTCCTGCTTGGAGGTGTTTTTTGAAGGTATACCTGCTGGAGAGAGAGGATCTTTGAAAAAATGAGGATGTTAAATTTCTGTAATAAATTGATAAAACTTGCAAATGAACTATTAAAGCTTATTAAGTTTCAATGTTTTCAGGTTCATCAATGGCATTTTGAAGTTACTTGAATAATTATTCACATTTAGCGGACGTTCCCAGTTAAAAGCCACTGATGAGAATTTACGAGTTTACACACAAAAAATTCTCCTATTCTTCTCACTTTCTACAATATTTTTTACTGGTGCCAATTATACAGCGCTTGCTTCCATTAAAAGTTGCGTTCAGTCAACATATCCCAAGCGTTTATCATTCCAAATTGGTTGGGGTTGACCTTTGTCATGAGCTAATACAATTCACGTGTCCCGCGGCTGCTTTGGCAAAACTTGGAAAATGCGACTGTGAGTTGGCCCTCGCTCAGGAGTATGGGTATCTATGTACATCTAAGGTATGTGCTCACTTAATGAAATCAAACTAGAGCATGCTGGTGCACCTTTAAATTTGCAGCAAACGGCACTCCCAAAATCATCAGGCGACTGTGCGTGGCTATCAAAGCGCCTGCTATCAGTAAAGGAAACTCATCTTTGAGTCTCGACAACTATTCTTTTGTCGACTCGTAGGATGTTGAAAAAATGTTGGAGGCTCACAAGAAAGTCAGCGCTCAGAACAAAGCCTCGAGCATCAAAGAGGAGGTAGCGAGACCTGCGCTCAATGCCAGGGAGCGCTGTTCTAGACAGTTCCTAGAGAACAAACGCTCACCAAAGAATATATTTTGCCTCACCCTTCCAGTACGCATGCACCTGTTCCTGAAATTACATCTGAGGAATTGGTTCAAGTTTGACTATTATTTTCACCGTGTTTTGTTAGTATCCAGTGGTGTTTTACTAAATTACGATGAGCAGTGAGAATCTGTACGTAAAGAAATACTCTCAACTCTTACATTCAGTGTTGAGAAGTAAGTCTCTTGTTCAAGGAATAACTTAAAATTCGTCATTTCAGAAATCAGAGTTCTTGGGGTTGATTGATCTGCGCTTTTATAAAATCTACAATTGAATTACCGATTGAGAACAGAATTTATACGTGCCTTCAGTTTTGAGTTGTAGGTTTGTTTATTGCAGCATTTTGTAGCTGTATGAGAATTTTTATTCAGATTGATAAAGTCAGTCTTTGTTTTGGGTATCCCAGGTACGCTTGTTCATCAATATATTGTAGTTTGATGTTCGGGCTTTGTTGTGTTTTATTGACAAATATCCGTCACCTTGTGTCCGCAAACAGTTGTACTCCTGTTCCTCATATTATTGTGGCTCGATGTTCGTATTTTGCTTTGTATTATTAACAATATCCGTCACCTTGTGTCTGCGCAAACACTCGCACGCCTGTTCTGCAGCGCACAGCTGGAGCTCAGCTTAAAAAGGGAGTCAGCATCCCCCTCGCTGTTCACGTTCGACTAACACAAAACCTTGAGTAAAAAGCGTCCGCCACAGCGACGTGGCATCGTGACAACCTTGACTTCGATACAGACATCCTGCTTATCAAGTCTGGGGGCTGCGCTGACTCTCATTTTCTCATCTCTTCATAGATTTAATTCCGAGAAATTGTTCTTATCTCGCATTAATATCTTCCACTGCAAGACAGCAAGGAAAATTTTAAAGAATGTCACCCAATGGATGCTGAAGTCTTACATGATCAACGTGCGTTTGTTCAATTAAAATGTCCGCTTTCTCCGAATGTTGAGGCTGCAATTTTGAGCTCATTTGCCAGTTATTATTGAGAGCTCATAATCTACACTGACAATAATTCTCAAGCCATGTACATTAAACTGCAATTTCTAAATGGTTCGTTGTAAGATCTATAGACTTAAAAACAAATCCAAAATTTTGTTCATTCTGTACCCAAGAACCTCACATTACCATGCATTCTTGGCATATGAAGAACTGTCCATACTTCAAATTATGCAAGTCTCATGAGAGAATCTCGTTGATTTATGCAGGAATTATTTGTTGAAAATATTGTATGCTCATGCCACGGAAGGGCATGAGCATACCCCCCTCAGCAGGAAGGGTGGTCGTCGTAACATCTCAGTTTTATGGTTGCTGATATCTGTCCAGTCTTCCTGCCTATCTTCGTCTGCATGGACTTATGATGTGTGATATTGTAATTATGAATTTGAGACATTATAATAATAAGAATGATGTGATGTTATAATTATGATTATATCTTGCTTGTGATATGATATATGATATAATTACAATGTCTGTCCAGACGTCCTTCTTATTAGTTGATGCATGGACTTATAAAATCATGATTATGATACCTTGATAACGATATTTGTATGATATTATGATATTTGCTCAGACATCTTATATATTTTTACACATATTTGTAACTCAAGTATAAATAATTTTTGCAATCTGTTCATCGATTGCTATTCTCTCATTTTTCCTTAGTGGCCGTGCACCTACAGTTTACTCATGTATGGACCCTACACATACAGCCCACTCATGTATAGACAATATATGAATATGTTACTCGTATTATTTATGTTGTAAAGCAGTGATTTTTTTAGGTTGTGAGATTTTCCTCGCGCACAATCGCAATGATTACATGAACGTGCTTTAAACATTTTATATGTATGTGTTTTACACTTCCAACATGCACCTGTTTTACACTTTGTACATGCATGCGTTTACACTTTGTACCTGCGCGTGTTTTATACTTTCTACATGTGTATGTTGTACACTTAATACATGCACGTGTTGACATTTTTACATAGGGTAGTAGAGAATAATTGAGTATGCACGACAATTCAATCAAGAAATATATATATCGGACGAGTTTCGAGTTCCGATAAAATTTTCCCTTGCAAACTAATTCACCAAATTGCAGAAATGACACGTACACTCAGACTGGAAGTTTTAATAACATTCTTAGCTCAGAATTCTGATTCTCTACTAATTTCTCTATTCCGTTATTCGATTTGTGACATGTCAGCATATATAGAACAGAATATGGCAATAGGAACGAGCCATTTGGGTTCATTCTTGGGCTGCTACTCAAGTCCCATAACGATTCATGGGACTTATGATTCATGTACAGTCGGGGCGTGAGTTCTGCTTCTGTATGGAGGCTTGAAATAACAATACAAACGCTCAGATGAATTCATTAGTTTTACTAGTCATTTATTGTCTGGTTCTTTTAAATCAATCAAAACGGATGTGATTCCAGGTAAGTTCCTACAATTCGGCCTACTTTCGTAATTACATCTGCATGCAACCAGTGACACCTATTAATATATCAATAAATAGATAGAATTAATAAAGGCACAAGGTTTTTTAGGGGGCGTGAGCATGTTTGCTTAAAAATCCAAGTTAAGATATTGAGAAACGCCGCTCCTTTCCAGCATTTGTTCGAGCACACACTTCCCTCTGAAAAGCAGGAGTTTTTCGCATGGATCGTGATCTTTTGAGACCGCTTCAAGGTATTTAATATTGCAGTAGTTCTTATGGAATTCAGCGGAGCAAGGCTAGATGGTCACGCAGCGTGACCAACTCTGACTAATGGACGATGTAAATGTCAGCAATCGATATCCATGGTCAACTGATAAACAAAGTTTAGTTAACTGATAAGCAAAGTTTAGTCATCTGATAAACGACGCTTGGTCTACTGCTATGCAAAGTTTAGTCAACTGATAAACGCAGCTTGGTCAACGGATGAATAAAGTTAAGTTGAACTGATAAACAAAGTTTAGTAAGCTGATAAACGAAGTTTAGTCAACTGATAAACGAAGTTTAGTCAACTGATAAACGAAGTTTAGTCAACTGATAAACGAAGTTTAGTCAACTGATAAACAAAGTTTAGTCAACTGATCAACGAAGTTTAGTCAACTGATCAACGAAGTTTAGTCAACTGATAAACGAAGTTTAGTCAACTGATAAACGAAGTTTAGTCAACTGATAAACGAAGTTTAGTCAACTGATAAACGAAGTTTAGTCAACTGATAAACGGAGTTTAGTCAGCTGATAAACGGAGTTTAGTCAGCTGATAAACGAAGTTTAGTCAACTGATAAGCGAAGTTTAGTCAACTGATAAACGAAGTTTAGTCAACTGATAAACGAAGTTTAGTCAACTGATAAACGAAGTTTAGTCAACTGATAAACGAAGTTTAGTCAACTGATAAACGAAGTTTAGTCAACTGATAAACGAAGTTTAGTCAACTGATAAGCGAAGTTTAGTCAACTGATAAGCGAAGTTTAGTCAACTGATAAACGAAGTTTAGTCAACTGATAAGCGAAGTTTAGTCAACTGATAAGCGAAGTTTAGTCAACTGATAAACGAAGTTTAGTCAACTGATAAACGAAACTTGATATCCTGAAAGTCTGGTAACCAGTTTTTCTTCAATCTTCTCTAGGGATGTACCTCCAAGTGACAGAAAGTGTGATGTAATTTCGTGACAAAATTTTTATCTCACCTGACAAAAATAATTTAGAATATCATAAGAGAGAATAATCAGAATAATTTGTATTCATGTTGACTTACACGCTCAATAATTTTACGTATTCATAGCAATTTTTCATAATTTTAGTTTTCCTATTGTTATTAAATTTGAACATTTATTGCGCTGACATAATGTAATGTCATTATTATTATGAATATTTATAATGTTATTAAGAACTATAATGAGTAAATCGTAGGTATGGTAAATATTTTTTATAATTTGAAACGTTGTCAAACTACACTCTAGCAATGAACATCAATTCGCTTATACACTTTTTTCTTCATTTTGTCGTCAGTCGGTTAAATATTTCGCTGACCATTCAAGAACTTATTTACTTACTCTGATGTAACTCCTAGTAGTCGAAATGTTAAGACCTTTATTTCAATGAACTCCATTCCTAACTGTCAGAGCACGGAAATTTTTAACTTGAATGGGTAGTTGTTTGCGTGACTTGATATCGTGATAGCGAGATGTCCTCATCTCTGCAGACTGTGAGCAACAGCATCCTGGTTGTATGTGGTGAAGGTCACAGTTCACACTTCTACTCTTACTTGCCTCGTGAGTTCGTAGATTACAGTTACAACTGCAAACATGATGGCGCTCTGAGTTAGAAAGTAAACTGGAGTCGGTAAAATGATTTCATATGTTTGTAAACTTAATAAAAGCACAATAGAGTAATGAACGAAAAATTGAGTTTCATCTTTGAAATGTACATCTTTTGTTTCACTTTACTTCTTTCGTTTCGTAAACCCATTTTTTCATTGTTAACTCTGTTTCACTTG
>VCRD01000443.1:227413-252872 GCA_006783055.1 Trinorchestia longiramus
ATAAACGAAATTTAGTCAGTTGATAAATGAAGTTTAGTCAGTTGATAAACGAAGTTTAGTCAATTGATAAACGAAGTTTAGTCAACTAATAAACGAAGTTTAGTCAACTGATAAACGGAGTTTAGTCAACTGATAAACGAAGTTTAGTCAACTGATAAACGAAGTTTAGTCAACTGATAAACGAAGTTTAGTCAGCTGATAAACGAAGTTTAGTCAGCTAATAAACGAAGTTTAGTCAACTGATAAACGAAGTTTAGTCACCTGATAAACGAAGTTTAGTCAGCTAATAAACGAAGTTTAGTCAGCTAATAAACGAAGTTTAGTCAGCTAATAAACGAAGTTTAGTCAGCTAATAAACGAAGTTTAGTCAGCTGATAAACGAAGTTTAGTCAACTGATAAACGAAGTTTAGTCAACTGATAAACGAAGTTTAGTCAACGGATAAACGAAACTTGATATACTGAGAGTCTGGTAACCAGTTTTTCTTCAATCTTCTCTAGGGATGTACCTCCAAGTGACAGAAAGTGTGATGTAATTTCGAGACAAAATTTTTATCTCACCTGACAAAAATAATTTAGAATATCATAAAAGAGAATAATCAGAATAATTTGTATTCATGTTGACTTATGTGCTCAATAATTTTACGTATTCATAGCAATTTTTCATAATTTAAGTTTTCCTATTGTTATTAAATTTGAACATTTATTGCGCTGACATAATGTAATGTCATTATTATTATGAATATTTATAATGATATTAAGAACTATAATGAGTAAATCGTAGGTATGGTAAATATTTTTTATAATTTGAAACGTTGTCAAACTACACTCTGCCAATGAACATCAATTCGCTTATACACTTTTTTCTTCATTTTGTCGTCAGTCGATTAAATATTTCGCTGACCATTCAAGAACTTATTTACTTAATCTGATGTACATGTAACTCCTAGTAGTCGAAATGTTAACACGTTGCCTCCGATTGCCTGATTGGTGTAAAACTTCACTTTGTACGCATAGTCGCTAGAAGGATCTGAAAAAATTACAGAACCTAACCTCAGTGGTACACATACGTACCACTTCGGAGTCAACGTGTTAAGACCTTTATTTCAATGAACTCCATTCCTAACTGCCAGAGCACGGAAATTTTTAACTTGAATGGGCAGTTGTTTGCGTGACTTGATATCGTGATAGCGAGATGTCCTCATCTCTGCAGACTGTGAGCAACAGCATCCTGGTTGGATGTGCTGAAGGTCACAGTTCACACTTCTACTCTTACTTGCCTCGTGAGTTCGTAAATTACAGTTACAACTGCAAACATGATGGTGCTCTGAGTTAGAAAGTAAACTGGAGTCGGTAAAATGATTTCATATGTTTGTAAACTTAATAAAAGCACAATAGAGTAATGAACGAAAAATTGAGTTTCATTTTTGAAATGTACATCTTTTGTTTCACTTTACTTTTTTCGTTTCGTAAACCCTTTTTTTCATTGTTAACTCTGTTTCACTTGCTTTGAACTTGAAAATGTGTAAATGATTTTGCTGGACCTCGTATATGCATAAACCAACTGAACGAAACTGAAATATAGGAGAGTCTCAATAATAGGGATTGATAGCTGTAAGCGCTTCATGAAATTTTATTCTTTTGTTTTTGGCACTCAGTTTATCCTGAGTGATTTTAACCCGAGTTTTCATAGTAATTATGAACCATGAGTACTGCTTAGACTTTTTGCCTTTTGGTAGCACTTACAATTCGTACTTAATAATTATTGAATGTCCGTTTCGATGCAGTTTCTTTGTCAGGATACGCCGTTTGAGGAAGAGTTTGCGCGTTCACTCCATGCGAAAAATTTAAGTCGGATATGCTTCAAGGCTCGAAGCCCACGTGCTTCAAAGCTCCGGCAATTTCAAGTCGGTCTTTTGAATCGGAGACGCCGGGTCCGTGTCGTACCCTCAGATCAGCTGTCGGTGCAATTTCCTATCGAATTCTTCTGATGTTCACGTATAAAAGAAATTTTATTTGTCGGGTGTTACAGCTGAGAAACCACAGATATTCTCCGTGTCACAATACAACGGAAGGACTTGAATTTATGAATATTAAAAAATTATGTATTCATAAATTTACGTTAATACATGTATAAAAAAAACTGGTCTCCAACAAAATCGGATTCCATTGCCCATCTTAGGTATTTTTGTTGTGATTGAAAACTAGAAACAATTCATACTATTCATGCGTTTCTTATTCTGCTTTTCCTATGAAATGAATAATGAATTTGCTTAACATTCATGACTAATTTTTGTTTTATGCATCTTTTTATGAAAATTTTGAGATAGTAGACACTGAAAGCGTTCGCGTAGGAGACTGAAGCAGATTGCGAAGTGTGTATCTAGTGTTGTCGTGGTAAACGAGTTGTACGTCTTTTCTTCTCTGCTACACTCCCACCTCTCTTTAGATACATTTCAAGAAAACAGTAACAGTGAATAGTATACGTGAATAGAAAAGGTGAATAGTTTACGGGAGAAACAACGGTCAATAGTATACGTGTGGGTCTAATCTTTGATAGTCTAATCCTGATTTTTAATTCAGAACGTGTTTTAAATTGTGAAGTTTACCGAAAACCTAAGACACAAGGGTAATTATGCTGCCTATTTTGAAACAATTCGACCACTTGCTGAATTTTGTTTCAGCGTCGTTCATCGGTGAAGAACTTATCTAAGTTTTTCGTGCCATTCAGAGCGTAAACAGCAAAACATGTCATCTAGGAGACTAAAGAGATCCTATCGGTATTTTTTTGAACGATTGCTATGCTATTACCTTTGCTCTTTATCACTCTTAGAGAAGCGAAGCATGGCTGAAAGCTTCTTCTAGACTATATCATCTAACAAACATATTGAACTTTTAAGCCAAAACGCAACTGCATAAACATTCATGGACATATCGTGACTGGAATCAGATGCTAAGAGCCACCTGTTCAATGTTCATGAATTGGCCGGTCCCAAGTTACGTCCACTGCAACTTTCTAACAGGTTCTGCAGCTCTGAGTCTTGCTCTGAGTCAGTCCTAGCGAGCACTTGCTCGTAAAGATAATTATGTCAGTCTTCCCTTTGATCGCAAGCTTGCGACACAAACCTGAGGCATTGCCCGCTTTCCTAGACTCAAGCCAGAGGCACGCCGTTAGAAAACAAAGCTGACATTGCGAGCTAGATGCTAATGAGCCTTCAGCAAGCTCATCTTTTGACCTTTTTGAACCAAGAACGTACTGCCTTGACCTCGCCTGTCAAACCAATGTGATAAAAATGACCGAACTGCGTCGACTGAAATCTAGAAACCGAGTGGTGCTCGCTTTCTCTTTCTCGGGCCTTCCAGGACCTCGACGCCGTTACACTCACGGTTCCTATTATACAAAAATTTTATTCATGGCACAATAATTGATGGCCGTAAAGCACACCTCGAGACCCTCTTTTTAGTATCGTTAACAGGGCTGTTTAATGTGTGAGAAGAATAACATAAATCAAGCAGTGAGAATGAGCACTCGTGACAACATCCCATTTCGACTTCGCTCGAACTTTCACTATCATTTATTTGTTATTTCCGTGGCGCGTTGTGGCTGCAATCACATTTCTAGTATGAGTTTCATTCCAAAGACTGAAAAAGTTATTTTTTTACTTGAAGTTGAATCATGATTATTACAAGCGCATGTGCATTAATAAGTCTAAAGTTCTTTCTAACTGGACTCGATGAAATGTGTTTTCCTTGACTTTTTATCTTGAAAGAAAGTAAGTTACTTTTTTCTTCTTCTTTACGCAATTGCGAATTGCAGATGAGGCAAGTTAACTGAGTAAGACTTGAATTAATTACCTGAGCAGACAAGAGCATCACTTTACGCAAAACGGTGATGTTGCTCATGCAGTAAGAATGAACTTCATAGTAAGAACACACGAGAGACTCTCCTAAATGCACAAAACGCAACTTACACTTCAGCTTTTTAATACTGTGTTTGAATCTGGCCTGATTGACTACTTTGTGGGAGATAAAACTGATGTCATTTTATTGTTTCCAATATTAAAATTCAAACATGGAATCAGAATGTTTTCATTTTATATACTTTTGGTACTTGAAAAAAATGTTGTCTAGCAGTACGTAGGCGACATCTGCGGCCTGGGAGTAAGCTTAGACGACGGCGTGTCAGCGTTAGAAATTTTCACTTAATATAAAAATATTTTAGTAATTTATCTGCCACATCAGAAAATAGCAAGTTAATAAACTATGACGTTGCAGCGTTGGAGAATATATTTCATGAACAAATTATAGACTTTGTGTAGAGAAATTTACTTCAGACGCTCTCCGGTTCCATGCAAACTCTATCTCTGCAGCCAAACCGGTTCGTGCTGTAGAAAAATACTGGTACTTAAAGGCACCGTTTCAACTTTTTCATAAAAGCTCGCCAGCCTTCCTGGTGAAAAGAATTCAAAGAAATTGGATAAAAGGTATTGACACATAATAAGAGTTCTTTCATGAATGAAATATCATCAGTGCGTTACGGCGCAAGTACGTGGACGCAAAGATGCTTAAATAGTTCAAACTACTGCACATCCAGCGTCTGTTAACTAAACCTTGACTCTCCAAGTTAACAAAACTTTCAGATGAGAGTCCCGGGAACTTTGAAGTCAGTAGTTCTGAGACGATGAGGTTTATGATGCGTTTGCGAATTGATGTATTATATTTTCGTTTATTGTTAATGTTAACTTTTTCAAACCTGAAACACTTTGTGACTGAGTACGTGATCATGTGTGAGAACATTTTGATGAATTTTCATGTTTACTTTTATTCAAAAACTTGTAAGAAATCTTGAAATGCATGCAGATTCGTCTGAAAAGGTGTGAAAAAGTGCCATCAACTTAAAGTCGACAACTTAAAAACAAGAACATTTTACCATAATTCTGGATTCATAAAACTCTATAATTTCAACATTTAATTCTACAAAGATATAAGCGCGAGACATTAATTTCTGTGCCATCGCCGCCGCGATGCTTTAATCATCATTTACAATGAGGAAGGATGCTTAAAATAGCACTACTCATTTATTTACCCTGGCACGCATAGGACGAGCTGCATTGTATCATATTTGCGGCCTCTGCGTACAAGCAGAAAATTTCTATCATGCAATGGAAAAGTTTTAAATTTGTTTTAATTGAACACAAGTTTTGGGAGCTCATTAGTGGTCGAGGATAAATTATTTTTGTGATATTTTGTAGTTATGATCGATTTGAATGTGTCTTCATTATTAAGGGTTTATAGATATATGGAGTTATGCTAATATGGAGTTAATTTTGTCATAACTTAATGATACTGGACAAGTATCATGCCTAAAATGATTAAACACTTTCCAGGACTAGTCGTACAAATATCGTTGAACAACAAAAATCTCTCAACTTACGTGACGTTTTCTGTAGCGAGCAAATGCTTTGTTTTATGGCAGTAATCATTCCATTAATTTTAAGTTACTCGGGAAAATTATTCAATGTATAAATAAGATGAGAGTCTTTAAGAAGTAAAGGGAGCTTCAATCATCCTTTAACTTGATTATAAACAAGTTGAGCGTTTTGCAGCAGCAACAACAATTCCTCCGTACGCCCCGAGAAACTTTAATTCGGAGCCGAGCAAGACAAATGAAGAGTCATGTTTAGTCGGGGCGATGTTTGCGACGAGGAGTCGGTCTGGAGTACATTATGGTTTCCATGTTTTGCTGAGTTTGGCCGCCCCGTTTGACAGCAACGGTGTCCTCCGCCCTCCACTTCTCATCGTCATCGTTCCTTCAGATCACGGGAGAAAGCACTGGACAATAAAGGGCGTCATGCTAAATTTAAAGACGGATTTTTTTTGTCTTCTCTTGAAACTCCCTTGTGATGAAGGCACACTAGCCCAACCATGCATTATTTCTTGCTTGCTTTCAGTCCACATGATACCCTCTTGACCCCGACAATTAAAAGCACGTTGCTTTTGGTCGTTTAGTTACGATAGTGTGTGTAAAGATGGCTTTTTGTGACGTCAACTACTGCTGCAGTTTTAAAAGACACAAACGAGCTCGTGACAAACTCTGCTTCACGCAATAAAAAGAAAGTTTTGTAGTTTATTTTTTATTAGAAAGTTTACATTAACAATTCGGTATTCATTTAAACCTGAATAGAAAAGACTATCCTATACATGCATAAAAAGTTTCTCATTCATTAAAAGAAAATCTGTACACAAGAAAGATCTCAATTTTGAGTTAGACATGTAAAATTTCTGACACCTTACTTTCACTGACTTTTATTAAATATAAAATAACACTCTTTAAATTAGCAGCTGATTTGCCTAGAACTATAATTGCATAATGATTCATTGTAAACAGGGTACCGTAAAGAAGGCTGTGTGTACACAGGTCTAGCAAACCCCCTCACGCATTACTGAAAATTCTTCCTTCCTACACACACTGAACAGAAATAGGTTCAATCCTTAAATACAATAGATGGAAGTTGCGAGTCTTGAAACTTGGATAGAAAGCCACATACGAATTTAGCACAATATTTCATCCCCGCTGCTTGAGTGGCTTTATATCTGCATCGGTGTATTGTGAACAGATCTCTTATGGTTCTCCTCGCTGTCTCCGGGGAGTCCTGAAGCTGTGCATGCAATTTGGTATGCGTAGCAAAATGTGAAGACACAGGTTTGGGTACTTGTGTGAGTACAAAAATGTGTCCCTCAACGCAATCACTCCAGTTTTGCTTCTGTGCTTCTAGTGTGAAAGTGGCCCTTCATGATAATGGTAATGACTGAGCTATTGCCTCCATTTCATAATGAGGGTCATGACTGAGCTATTGCCTCCACTTCATGATGAGGGTAATGACTGAGCTATTGCCTCCACTTCATGATGAGGGTAATGACTGAGCTATTGCCTCCACTTCATGATGAGGGTAATGACTAAGCTATTGCATAGGACAGTTGTTCTTACTCAGTCACTCGAGCTGGTTTTCGCTTACATGATCCATAGCTACATCAGGTAACAATCTCATTGCTTTTATCTACAAACTCATATAGTTTATCTTTGCTCGCTTAAATATATGCTTAAAAACATCTTTTACTTTCTGAATTTTATCGGTCATGCAAAGTTCCCAGTTATATTATCATATTGTAACTAATGAAGCACCATGGTTACACAAGTTAATTTTATCGAATTATTAAAAAATTTGCCACCAAATACGAGCAGTATAATCATTATTGATTAGTAACTGCATACAGTACAAATACTGCACGCAATTTGCAACGAACTACGGGTGCTGCAGCTGTACAGCTATTAACGCTCATTTTTTACATTATAATAGCAAGTTATTGTTGTTTGTTCTACCTTAGCTTGTGATTAAACGAAAAAATGGAAAATCGCATTCATAATTTAACGGTAGAATGAGAAAGGGACTTGAAAATAGAAGTTAAACATTTATGTAGAGAGTGACGCCTTTCTCTTCAAATTTTCTATTTCCAGTTAACTGAAGATGGTCAGATGTTAAAACATCTTGTAAACTGAGAAAATTTTTTAAGATTCTGGGTTTTTGGGCTACACAACAATACATTCCACAAACAGACGTGACCAGAACTGGCGGCTGCAACAGCCAGCTCGGCCCCAAAACTGACCACCTTGTCCAGTTCCAGCGCGTACTTTCCATGCTGAAAAAGCTAGTGATCTATCCGAGATAATTCCGCAGCTGCGCGAAGTCTCATTTAAATTCTGGGTAAAGATGAAACCACGGGACAATCCTGGGAGCACGAGGTTGAGAAAGTTTTTTGTTTTCAAGAAAGCTTTTGGTGTTCAAGCATGTGCATTGTGTTCGTTAGTGGAGGCTAGATTTGAATAAAGGCAGAGAAAATCTTACATGAGTTCATTAGCCACTTAAAGACTAAGAAAGTTCGAAATGATAATTAGATTGCCACAGATAAGAAAACAGGGCCTTTGATGTCAACAATATCTTTTTCATTACACAGAAAGCGGCAATATTTGAATCTATGATTATGTTTATGTTTAAATTTCATTTCGTGAGGAATTAAAAAATATTTTACATGGTATAATTTTACTATATTTGTAATTGCATGCTCTCAGTGAATTTACTAGGGTCATCCAAGTTATGACAACTCCGATATTTTTCTCAGGACTGCAGAAGTTTGAGTTTGTTTTAGAATATACGTGCACTCGTTATGAATGCGTGACAGAGATAGTAGCACTGCACAGTACACAGAACTAGCGGCAGCACCGACAGTGAGATCTGTTTTGATACTTAAAAAAGCCTTTAACGTCTGTGTCTGTGCTTTGATTGAACTGACTGGCGCTTCATTTCAGAATTGAAAAACGGCATCCATGTCTCATGCAGTGTCACAATCGATAAAAAGGAAGTTTCATTTATGCCGTCATCACTCGTCAACATTGCCTGGCAACATGCCGCAGCCTTGTGGGCATCCGTCAGCATTCGTGGCACCCACCTGGAGGACACTCTTTCCACATTTCCAGATCTTCATGCAGGATTGCATGCACTGATCCCACGAAGAGGCCAACTTTGGAGGCGATGTGTTCCACACTCATTAGTTGATCCTCTAAAATAACTTTCTCTACTCGCTTGATCATGTCGTCAGACCGGCAGGTGTGAGGCAGACGTTCTGTCTCTTTGAACTGTCGCACTCGCGAACGCACATTAGACATATCCATGTCACCATCACCATATATCTCGCTCAACTGGCGATGAATTTCAATCGGTGTCACACCACTCAAATGGAATAAACGAATGATCTCACTCTATTCTTGTGATAAACTCTCCTCACACCTCACTCTCGTCGCTCCCGCGAGAGTTCTGTGTGTCATGCAGTGCTGCCATCTCTGTCACGCATTCACAACGAGTGCAAATGTATTTAAAACAAACTGCGTGTTTCTATCTGCTTCCAGTCCTGAGAAAACACAGTAGGTGTTGTTATAACTTGAATGCAGCTCGTACGAGTAACATAATTGTTGTATTGTTCTGAGCAGCATGTTGGTGTTGTGTTGTGTACATAGTGTTCTGAGCAGCATGTTGGTGTTGCGTTGTGTAGTGTTCTGAGCAGCACGATGATGTTGTGTTGTGTAGTGTTTTGACCAGCACGTTGATGTTGTATTGTGTAGTGGCCTGAGCAACATGTTGGTGCTTGGTAACATTTTCAGTAGCATGCAATATTACTTTCTAATTTCATTACTGAAATTTGCGTAATAAATTTTACTCTTTTAACTCATATCCTACTGTGAGCGAAGTTTGATACTAAAAGTGAACACAGGAGGAACTTCTACGGAACTCAAAAGCGCCCTTCTGGTGGTTGAAAACAACACCCCAAGCACACTGCATCTGTTCCCACCGAAATGCTTGATACGCTTAGGGGCCAAGCCTCTGGTTAATGCTTGATACCTTTAGTGTTCAAGCCTCTGGTTAATGCTTGATACCTTTAGTGTTCTAGCCTCTGGTTAATGCTTGATACCTTTAGTGTTCAAGCCTCTGGTTAATGCTTGATACCTTTAGTGTTCAAGCCTCTGGTTAATGCTTGATACCTTTAGGGTTCAAGCCTCTGGTTAATGCTTGATACCTTTAGTGTTCAAGCCTCTGGTTAATGCTTGATACCTTTAGTGTTCAAGCCTCTGGTTAATGCTTGATACCTTTAGTGTTCAAGCCTCTGGTTAATGCTTGATACCTTTAGTGTTGAAGCCTCTGGTTAATGCTGGATACCTTTAGTGGTTCAGCTTCTGGTTAATGCTTGATACCTTTAGTGTTCAAGCCTCTGGTTAATGCTTGATACCTTTAGTGTTGAAGCCTCTGGTTAATGCTTGATACCTTTAGTATTCAAGCCTCTGGTTAATGCTTGATACCTTTAGTGGTTCAGCTTCTGGTTAATGCTTGATACGTTTAGTGGTTCAGCTTCTGGTTAATGCTTGATACCTTTAGTGGTTCAGCTTCTGGTTAATGCTTGATACGTTTAGTGGTTCAGCCTCTGGTTAGCACAAGTGCGGAAATTTCTTTGTCACCTCACGAGCAGCAGGTAATCGACATTTATAATTAAACTGGAGTGTAAAAATCGAAATTCGCTCTATTAATTTGATTAATTAATTACTAAATTAAATTAATCCAAAATGTACAAAGCAATGACACAGCTAAATTTAGCAAAAAAATTATAAACTCAAATAAGTGAACTTGCAGGAAAAGTTCGAAGCAGAGTTTGATGCTGCTCTTTTGCCAGGCGTGCGTCTACCTGCCCTAGTATCTGGATGTACTGGATGGATGTACTGGATGCACGTACTGGATGCGCATACTGGATGCACGTGCTGGATGACCATGCAGGATGTACACACAGGATGTTCGAGCATCAATGAGTGTTTTGTACAGCCATGCATGACCAGCCCTCATATCTGCGCAGCCACACACCACAAAGCGAGGCTGGCAATACGTGAGTCCTGGAATGCTATATGGAACTCCTGTGGAGTCTTGGAATGCTGTATGGAACTCGTATAGAGTCCTGGAATGCTGTATGGAACTCCTGTGGAGTCTTGGAATGCTGTATGGAACTCGTATAGAGTCCTGGAATGCTATATGGAACTACTGTGGAGTCTTGGAATGCTGTATGGAACTCCTGTGGAGTCCTGGAATGCTGTATGGAACTCCTGTGGAGTCCTGGAATGCTGTATGGAACTCCTGTGGAGTCCTGGAATGCTATACGGAACTCCTGTAGAGTCCTGGAATGCTATACGGAACTCCTGTAGAGTCCTGGAATGCTATACGGAACTCCTGTAGAGTCCTGGAATGCTGTATGGAACTCCTGTGGAGTCTTGGAATGCTGTATGGAACTCGTATAGAGTCCTGGAATGCTGTATGGAACTCCTGTGGAGTTTTGGAATGCTTTATGGAACTCCTGTGGAGTCCTGGAATGCTGTATGGAACTCCTGTGGAGTCCTGGAATGCTGTATGGAACTCCTGTGGAGTCCTGGAATGCTGTATGGAAATCCTGTGGAGTCCTGGAATGCTGTATGGAGCTCCTGTGGAGTCCTGGAATGCTGTATGGAACTCCTGTGGAGTCTTGGAATGCTGTATGGAACTCGTATAGAGTCCTGGAATGCTGTATGGAACTCGTATAGAGTCCTGGAATGCTGTATGGAACTCCTGTGGAGTCCTGGAATGCTGTATGGAACTCCTGTGGTGTTCTGGAATGTGTTATGGAACTCCTGTGGAGTCCTGGAATGCTGTATGAAACTCCTGTGGAGTCCTGCAATGCTGTATGGAACTTATATGGAGTCCTGGAATGCTGTATAGAACTCGTATGGAGTTATGGAATGCTGTATGGAACTCGTCATCCCTTGTAAAAGGACACAAGTCTGAGTACGCGTGTCAGTGCTGAAATAAGGTGAAATTGTTTAACTAATGTAATAAGTTTCATGCAAAGTTTATTTCTAATTAGAATTTTAAAAAGTACGCTCTAGAAGCAAAAGAAAATTTGCATCGCTGTAATTTCCAGAATTAAACGTTCAAGTAATACTGTAGATAACACAAAAGCATAGAATTTTTTTTCTGTAAGAATTGTCCTTTTTAATCGGAATGATGAAGAGAAGCTAAGTAAATTACAGAATAATGAACTTCGCTCAGAGCTTATTATCAGCATAGTTAGAGAAAGACGGGTACAAATTCACGTAACTCATACTCATAGAATTCGATGTTAGTTGTTTCTATACACAAAGCATCCATGCAAGCGACTACCTGCACACGATGATGCTATAGCCCAGCGATGAAGAAATGAGAGCCGAAGACAATTAGCATATGCAATCAAATTTGAACTTGATCATTATAATACCGCTACATCGCATGCTTCGTTAATGGGATTAGTAGAGCATGCTTCCAGACGAGTGTCTGTTAGTACAGAAAATGCAGAACTAACATCTACGAATTAAATATTCAAGTTCCCATGTATTTTCATGTTAACAAGAGACCAGTAACAAATTTTTTAATGAGCACCATACATTAGTGTGAGTCGTTACAAGCGCACAAAGCGACACAAGCTGCCTATTGACAAGCACAAGAGAGTGCATTTGTAAGGCTAATGGCATCCTGATCCCACCTGAGGAGAGAAAGCAACGCCTCATGCACTTCACTGCATTGTCCAGAGACGGCGGCCCGTTCCATGAACTGGATGCTGGAGAAACCTGCAAAAAAGAAGTAGAAATCAGAAGCCAAACGACAGGCACGAATGCTTCGAAAAATAAGAGGATGCTAGCACTCAAGCCAGTGCTTTAGCTCTAGGCTTTGACCCTGATGCTAGATAACGGCAGGGTGTGTGTTATTATTGCTTACTTTATTAAGTATGTCGTGGTGCCTTGTGGGTCTTTCTAACTGTACTTAACACGTTTGTTGCGATTGTCCAGCCGGTGCAAATCTTTACTTTGTACACATAGGCACTAAAAGACTTGGAAAAAATTACAGAACCTAACCTAAGTGACCCACCGGTGGGTCGTATCGCACTCAACGTGTTAAGCTGCACACTGGCGTTTCAGTTTAAGGCAAAGTAGTATTAAAGTGTTAATTATTTGCTAAAAATGCATGGTATTCATGACTAACATTTTTACGACCTGTTTAATCGTTTGCTGGGTCGACGAATAATTTCTTCTCGATAAGAAGACATGACTGATGCGTGAGCATCAATTGATATGAAGGAAATTTGTACCTAAAAAGTTTTATTTTTGTGAATCCTAGTCTGTTGAATGTATATGAGCCAATACTGCCAATGTCTTGTATATTTCTTTTCTTGGCCTGATAACAAATATTTATTCTTATACATATATAATGGAAAAAATTCTACTTCTCTACGGTGATTTACATTTGGCGCTTGATTCTCTGAGAATGTTAAGACGTAAATTTGTTCACAATATTCGTTACGTATTTTCCAAGGTAAAATGGGAAACTTTTTTCATAGGCATTTAAAGAAGTTGTGCCTCGTAACGAACATTTTTGTTTGGGTCGCGTACTAACTTCGTTCCAAAATATTGCGATCAAATTTATTTCGCTTAGTCTTTTGAATTAATTTTTACCTCCCCGAAATTCTGCAGCTGAAAGCGTTTTCATTGAAACAGCATTAGAATAGAACTGATCGTAATTACAGTTGGCTTGTTATGCTAAAAAATATCATTAATTCACGTTGTAGTATTGGCATCAAAATTTTTACAAGTCAATCAAGTTTTTTCATAAATACCTTAATTTGCACAAGAAATTACAGCTAAGTTTTTATTGCAGAATTTTACTGGTGCTGAAATTGCATAGAATTGAATTCGCAGCGTACATACGCATAGCTTTCTCATATTTTTAATTACGAGTAATTATAAATCAGATCGTGAGGTCTATGTTTCAGACTAACATTTGAGCATTCATTCCAATTATTTCTGTAAGCCTTTTTTTTCGGAACGTTTTTGTGTACAGATAGAATGATACAACTCATTTTTTTTAATCGACATGATTTTTTTTCTTATGGGTCAAGGTTCTGGTTTGCTCAATAAGACAAATTACTTTCCTCGCAAATGGCCTTCTGTGCGCATAAGCGGTTTGAAGTAGGTCTGCGCATAGATCTATTTTGTGCTATAGAAAGCACAGAATTTTGGTCTGATAAAATCCTTAGGTTATCAATATTGTACATATTACATCTTCGTAACTAAGAGGGGGACGTGCCTTGCACATTTTGCAGATTATCTACATTATTAAAAAGCACATCTGAAGTAAAAGTACCAACATCTTTCAGCAGCGCTAGGGCTTCCTCGACGTGCGCCGCCGGCGATAATAAGTTCAGGGAAACTATGTACCCTTCTTCCCTGCTGAACAATGACCTGCCAGTTCCCATCATGCATCACACAATTGCATGACCACACTTTCACTCCCAGCGGAAGTTTCGTAGCTCTCAAACATCCGTAAATCTTACGGGTCATAACGCCCTCTGGCACGGATCTGCCCGTCGTTCCTATGCTTGTACGCAGCCGGACAAAGAAGCCTAAATCTCTTCCCTCAAAACAATTTCCCCGGCAGAACAGATGCAGGGTGTAAATCATTCTCAATTTCCTCTTAATAAATCAATATCCAATAAATTTTAAACAGTTTCTACGTAGAAACTGAACGGAAACGTGTTGTGTGGAACCAGCATGCGGACCCTCGGAGCCGCGATTTTTTCTACCCAACTTGTTTCTGCTGCTTCATCTCATGACAGCACCAGGAAATTTTTATATTTGTAGCGGCGACGGCGCTTACATAAAACACGGTGAAGCGAGTAGCAAGCACTTGGCTGGAGTTGACGCAAAGGTTTTCCGCTAGACAGCCTTTACGATTTAAGGCTCTCAGTGTACATCAAGAGATGGTTTCCACTTTAAGGGGACGGGCCTGGGATAAATAAGAGCACAACAACGCTCAGAAGTTTGTACATTTTACGCGCCTGACGCCGGCCACCGTGCTCTTATAATGAACAAAAGCGATGCGACGCTTCGGTCACCAGCGCAAGTCAAACATGTGATAGAAGAAAGTGCGCCTGTGTCTCGCTGGCGGCAGTGGGCTTGATGACAATGCCCTCATCATAAGAGGCGAAATAGTATTGATTTTGAGTCCTTAATTTGATTAAACCGGTTATCTTCTATTTGTAAAAAAGAATTCCTCCGAGATTTTCCTCGCAGTGTGATTAAATAATGCAACGGTACATTAATAATACCCAAATACCAGAAATAAATTAAATGAATCCTTAAAAGGGTCAATAAAAACATTACTAACTTGAACACAACATATTAGAGGCACACGCTTACTTTTCTCCCATAGACTTCACATACGAAGGCATATTTATTAAGACTATCATAAATTGGAATATAGATAATTATTCCATCACCTGTAATGATCATGACATTCTTGAAGACCCTTGAAGACTGCTTGGAGTGACTTGAGGTCGCGTGCAGGAAATTACCTGGACGCTGCAGACAGAATCGAATCCGAGTCGCAGTAGAGCGCACGCCGTCGCTAGCGGCGACTTTGGGCTTCAGGTCTCACAAATGGAGCAAAGTTTACCCATCACCCTGCATAAAACTGATAGAATCCGGAAGATAGTGCATCGGATAGTCATATCTGGCAACAAGGAGCCCTATCCAATGCCGTCCTACCATTCAGAAGAGCTCTAAAAGCCGACCATTGCATCAACTTACGACACCTTCCATTTTTGCCTATCGGTGCAGGAAAAAACACCTAAAAATTCCCTACAAAAATAAAGAAGGTGCGGTAATGGATCGTTTGAAGTGCTAATTAAAGTGGAGCGCCTCGGCCTTCGCGTTAAAGGATCTGAAGTTTACTTGGTAGGAAAATGTTTTGCTGGCCGAGCTTCCTAAAAAACATCTCGCAAGCCATGAATTTTACGAGTATTTTTTCAAATAAATTTTTTAGACTCATCTTACCCTGCCAGGATGAATGTATCACCATAATCTCGTAGGGATTTTTTCTATATAATACATGAATTAGCTGAACAGATGTAACCCTATACGGGCGAATCTTTCAAAATCGGTACATAAAATTTAAAAGCTGGCATAAGAAATCAATAAAAAGTAATCGCTTACTACTACCGGTTAGGTGAAATGCAGTACCTGTTCAAATCGTCATACAGAACATGTTAAGTTTAGCCAAACGCAGTTTTACCTCAGTTATAGTGCAACTTCTTCAAGGAGTAGTCGTTGTTGTTAAATAAATATTGTCAACCTGAACAGCATTCAAGCACTTCAGAGTTAAACGTTGTAATATGTATTTTTTTATGAAAATTTCCTAATATCAGAACGTTCTGCTCCTAAGTACGTGTTTCCACCACGTGTTTTGTTTGACCAGCACGTCGCTGTTATGCATCATCACTGTTTCGTGAACCTTTGAAGGAAATTATCTATGCTAGAGCTACTAACACTAAACAGGTTTGCATATCCGGTTGTACAGGCACAAACCCTTCTCAAAGTAACACCATGAAACAATTTTACGCTTTGCAGAATTCAGGATGAGGTAAACCATATTAAATTAACTAATGTTTTTGCAGCAACAAAGTCTTTATCCATCGATTCCAGGATGACTTAATAGCATCATGCACGGGGTCTGCACATCTTTTGTAACCTGAAACTCTGTGATTCACCTGAACAATTAAATCTGCTGCAAGTAAAAAAAATGAGATGCATGTCTCGTGAAAATCTGAATAAAAATTATTCTTGAAAGGCTTCACAGAAAACATGGTTACCTCTTAATTTGAAAAGGGATTACTTTATGCCTGCAAAATTCATGTATTACGGAAAAAGAATCTACATATATAATCCACTCCGCATCTCCCCCTCTCTCTCTCTCTCCCGTAATTATTGAACTGAAATCAGAACGGATATGCATGTATTAGAAGCATTGTATTGTGGACACCAAAGGCACCGGATCACTATAAACCACGCCGTTTGTTCCGTTATTAACTTTTTTCTTTTACACTGTGATGTTACCGTTAGGTAAGATACAAATCAAAGTTCTGTATGTATTCAAGAAAAATATCTTGATTCTGATAGTACCACGGGTAAAACTGAAAAATGCATTTTATTTCATAGAACCTTAATTTTATCACTTTTAAACCAAGAAATTTCGACGGGTACTATCTGCATCATGTTATCATTTGATAAGATACAGAATGGTAGTTCTGTATACATCAATAAAAAATATTCATTCAAAATACAATAATTCGTCGTAAATCTTTAATAAGTTCATCTTTATAATAATTTCAAATTAGTCGAATCTAAATCGTGGAATTTCCATGGGAACTTTCTAGTACTTTAAATAATCTACCTCGCGAAGAAATATGCTTTACGGCATTACAATTTATCAAATTGATCAAATGGTAGTTTTAAGTAACTAGAAATTCTTTACAAATTGGCGTTTGAAATGCGATATCGACTGCCATGTGCAGGTACTCAATAGAGAAAACATCAATGAACAGATCAAACAGAAAATGTCAGATATCTGTGAAGTCATTACGTACTGCAAAACGAATTTGTTTTGAAAAGTTGGTCTTGCAGAAAATTGCAGCAAAATTATCCATGTAACAGAGAGGCATTTCTGATCAGTTTTGTCGGACTGAGTTTTTTATAGTAAAATTTGTCACTGTTCTCGTCTGAATAATATGTACTAAAACACCGTTAAAAATGCTTCAAGATTTTCAGAAATTTTAGCAGTTCAATTTATTCAAGAGTTTTACTGATCTAATTTAACGAATCAGCATCTCAATCTTAACATGCTTCGCTACTTTTACATTGTTCTATTATTGCGTTAAAATTAATGACTCTAACTACGGCTGTTACCCTTCCTCCTGCTATCTTACGTTACTTCTTGTGAGTGTGATTGAGGCGCATCTGCTTGAATAAGGTGCCTGTGATTGATTGATGCCTAAACTTTAGACGGTAGAAGACCTGGGTCGCAGGCTGAGATTACAGCACTCAATTCGTTCCTGTTGACATGTTCTATTTATGCTTAATATACTTTAAAGAATATCTAACAACATTTAACTCATGCAGGAGCGTGGATTCAGCCTCTCACTTTCATGATATCATTCACCAGCTACTTCTCACAATGATTGGTGTAAGGATGCATAATTAGGTTATCAGAGGACACAAGTTGTGCAAGCTTTAAAGTCTAAGGGTTTTCATTGGGATTACGAACAAAAGTCCAGGCGTGAGAGAACTGATAAGCCTCTTTTTCTGCGCATACTTCTCATAAATCCGCTACTTCATCAGAAGAAAACATGGCAGCATGCAGCTAGATTTTACTACATTTTTGATACGTTTTTAATTCATATACGATAAAAATTTAGTTTATTCACATTGAAAGGAGAAATATATTTAAACCTATCATACATTTCCAGTCATTTATACGCTCTTTTCATGCGTGGGTGCCTATTAAATGCATAGACATTCATATAAGCAAGATTGTAAACCTAGAATTTAAAAGTCTGGATTTTCTACCGAAGACATGACACAAAGCGACGTATCCTGCTACTCACGCTGTTTGTTCAGTTGTTCTGAGCGTCCAAGCGCTAAGACAACTTAGTCTGATGGCCTACTAACATTTCGTGACTCGAAGCGCTCGATCATAGTTCGGAAAGTCCTCTACGATGACAAAAGTTCTATCCCCAACTCATGCCTTTCACCCCATGTGCATACAAAACATTACCACCAACGTAATTCTTTCAGGTCATGTTCATACATCTTGTAAGTCTAAATTTTAGGAAGGGATGTGCCAATATTGACCTACAACTACTATTGGTATTACCACTGGTGCTGACACATCAAGAGCATCACCGTGTTGGTCTCTCCGTCACAATGCTCTAATAAATACAAGAAGCTCAAGCGCCAGTCTCGACATGCCTGAGCGCTGTCCAACCCTCGTCCTGGAGCTACGGATTGCTTCCAGGATGTCTTAAGTACGGCGTTGCCAAGGCAACAAGTGACGCTTCAGTTCTGTACATTAGTACGCAATTTGTCCATCGAATTAGGATTGTGTATCACAACAAAGCTTCATGCAAATGAGAAGCTTGGTGCGCTCAGTTCTGAGGCCACTGTTAGCGAGGAGTATCAGCTTCGTGCAGATGCTTGGATCCTCAGCTTGTTTGTATGCGTATCGTCTCGTATTATGCTGCTCGAGTAATGGAGCTAAAGGAAATGCTTCCGGCGAAATAGTGGTCACTTTTGCTGTTCTTAATTTTGTGTTTTTGAAACATGCCTTTAAAATTTAATTTGTTTCCAGTAAAGATCATTCCTACAGTAGCATAAACTAGCGCATAATTTAGTTTGATTCAATTTCGATGCCTCTTTCACAATCGTCTTGGCATTTCTATATGAGTATATTATTGTGTTTTAATTTTACCCGTGGTTTTGAAGTTAGATTTTTTAACTTCGAAATGGACAACTTTATCCCTGCAAAATCCATGTCATAGAAGAAGAATATTTCTTATGGATTGCTTGAAAGTTAATAGGGAATTACTTAACACCTGTAACGCCGGCAAATTTTTTTGTTACAAAAAAAGTCACACAATTTCACTGGCACATCAAACGTGTTTGATTTATTGGATTTATAGCAAGACAGCATTATAAGCTTGCACAACTGCCGTCTATTCAAGATATATGATCGAAAGCATCGCACTAGACAATTTTCGACAAATAATCTGCCCACACAAAGTGCAATAAATCTTTTGTATGCCTTGAGCGAGCATGTGCATGGGAGACGTTTGACTGAGAGGTCATCTCGTGAAAGTGAAAGCTTCGATCATTCGCTTAGAAAGCCAAGCGAATGCGTGATTAAATGCTTACATTCTTATCGATGTAACAGCGTCATTATTTCGTGGATCCCATCAAATGGCCAAGGACTACAGTAATCATCTGAAGCAAACGCCATACTTTACTCACCCACGAAGAAGAATGAACCTTTACTCTACAGTTCAAAGGTCATGGGATACCGTAATAGGACCACCGCATACAGTAGTGAGATTATCGCATACCGTAATAGAATCACCGCATACTGTAGTAGGATTATCGCATATCGTGGTAGGATTATCGCATACTGCAGAAGGTTCATAGCATACCGTAGTAGGATCATCGCATGCCGTAATAGGATCATCGCATACCGTAGTAGGATCATCGCATACCGTAGTAGGATCATCGCATACCGTAGTAGGATTATCGCATACTGTAGTAGGTTCATAGCATACCATAGTAGGATCATCGCATACCGTAGAAGGATCATCGCATACCGTAGTAGGATAATCGCATACTGTAGTAGGATTATCGCATACTGTAGTAGGATTATCTTATACTGTAGTAGGTTCATCGCATACCTTAGTAGTAGTAGAATAGAATAAGGCAGTAGAAACGAGCTGTTTGGTCCATTCTTGGGTTGCTATTCAAGTCCCATGCCGTCTAAAGTAAAAGCATCAATCAAGCACGTACACCACAATCACGTATGCCAATTCAGTCACGTACACGCACCTCACTCACGCACAGATATTTTAGTCACGCACATGTACCACAACCATACACTGGCTCCAGGAGTTAATCAGTACGTTATAATACTGGGGGGGCTCCTAATCCAATATTTGTCGTGACGATTTTTGAATGTGTTCACAGTGCCAGCTGAAATAATGTTTTCGGGCAGCTGGTTCCGAGTTGCTGCAATTTTAATGGGAAAAAAGTTTATATCTCGGGATGTCTTGAAGTTTCTTATTATAAGTTTTTGGCCATTATTTCCGATTTGTACCTTACCGTCTCTTTCGAAAAGCCCGTCCAGGGTAACATCGTTAAGACCGTTGAAATACTTATACTTTTTAATGAATTGTCCTCGCAGTCTTTTTTGTTCTAGGGAGATAAGTTCGAGGTGTTGAAGACGTCTTTCGTAGCTGGGAATGAGGAGTTCAGGAATAATTTTCGTTGATTTACACTGAATTTTCTCCATTTTATTAATATCTTCTATTAGGATAGGAGACCCGAGTTGCACTGCACATTCCAAATGTGGTTGGACTAGCGCCATGTATAGAGGTAATTTCATGTTTTATGACATTTCAAAGTTCTTTGCAGTGAACCACGAATCCTGCTCGCGTTTCTCACGCTTTTTCCACTTGTTTTCCATGTTTGAGATTTTCAGTAATCATGATATCTAGATCTCGTTGTTGTTGTACTACTTCAATTAGTATGTCATTCATAATGTGTAGGAAATGCGGGCTATTTGCACCAACATGCATTACTGAACATTGGATCATCGCACACCATGAATTGAGCCTAGCAATAATACTCATCGTAAACACGCACTACAGCTCATCATGAGCAAATACCTCTAAGGAGCTTCACACAGTCAAAGGATAAGTATGACCTGTGAATTATTTAGCGGTTTTCTTGCCTTGAAGCTAAGTGCTAATACTACAGAGTCATTATCGTAACTGCACGTTAACTAGCCGAGGCTATAAATGAGTTCTAAAGGTTAGCTGACTCAATGACAGTTTCCTACCGCAATAGAATGTAAATAATAATAAATTGATGGTATTTTCGAGCGGTGTATCAATTGAGCTTTGCTGCTTTTTGTTTTATACGCTCACGAGTTCAACGCATGAAATCGTGTTAGGGAACATTTCTAATTTAACTTTTTTTCAATAATTGCTAATTCTCTGGATAAGTTGAGAATTTATATTATTATCGTCGAGAAATACGTTCAAACAGTTCTATATTGAAATATTGAAGCCATGTTTAAATAATATGACACTTGATATTCACAGAATTATTGTAATGGCGATGGTACATTTTACAAGAAGTTTCGTTCAAGGATATAATAATTTCCATTATTACTTGTTGATCTAAGACATTGTACTGGACGTCTAGGCACTTTCAAATTCAATACACAGCATCAAGAACCGTCGTGTATTCTAACAAAACAATGAGACGATAATAACGTAAAATCTAGAGTTAAATGGTTAGCGTTACAGTACGTTAGGAAATGAATCAATTAAAAACTAGCCCTGGATTACAGTAAAAAACGCACTAAGAATTCAAATCTTTGATTAAACAGTTACGGTGAAAGGAATCAAAAGGATTGTCACCATGCGTGAAACATTCCCCATCCCAACTTAGTGAGAACATACATAACTTATATCCTCTCGTCTCTGTTTAATATTCTAAAGCATTGCCTTTTTTCTTGTATTTGTAAGACAGTTTAAAATCAAACCTTCATGACAAGCATATAGAATGAAGTTCGTGATGTAGAGGGTACAGATGCATGAATTGTGCCCAAAAAAACATCGCTGACGCCTTCGTAACTGTGTTCTCTGAGGCCGCTTTACTTGCAAGCAAGGGAGGTGTCCGGCAAAAGTCTCCGTCTCATGCAAAAACACTGTGCACTTCAGGGCGAAAACAAAACCACTCGAGTATTTTTGTGCAGGATTATTAGCTACGCTTTATAGAGTAGTGCTTCCTTAACGGACTTGTTTACCTCGGTGTTCTCTCAAATCTCCGCTCACCAGAAACTTGCCGCCGAGTTCACGGCTTTGTCTGTTTGCTCTCGGAATTTACCTCACAAGAAAATATATACAGGGTTAATTTAGGAAATTGAATCTTTTAAGCACCTGTCCTGAGATTACATAATTTTAGCTAGAAAAACTTGGGCTAAAAGCACTGACTTGCAGTGGTCTTTATGTGTTTTCTATTCATAAGGTAATACCAGAAAGAACAAAAATTAGTCGGAATAGAATTCTTTCAGAGAATAGCAAACTGTCCAGTGATAAAAGTTTCTTCAGATATGATCATTGTTCTAACTTTTCTTAATATGCGCTTAATTGAAACCACGAAACCGAACACTGGTTTCAGCGGACGCTTGCTCGTTTGAATACCGTACCTTGCTTTCTATTTATCTATGTCCCTTAAATCACCTTCCCCGAGCGTTGCCGCCAGTCGTGCCGGGTCGTCCACCCTTGCCAAACAAGAAAAATTCAATGCAGGCGCTCCATCAAATGAGAAAACAAAAAGAAAAGCCGACTCAACCCCCTGCTGAGAATAGTGCTTAGGCGAAACTCAGACCTGACGTCACCTGGAAACTCTCTTTTAGCTCAAGTCTGCGAGATGTTGTGTTGCAGCTTTCCACACCATCATTTAAATAAGCACAATGCTGAGCTTTTTGAAATAATTTATCGAAATTTCATGAAAATTTTGAACTAAACTTTCACTTTACAGTGAGTGAAAACCATGAGACTTGGTATTCATAAATACTGATTTAGAAATATATATTAAAACGCTCAAAATAAGTTCGTTTATGCAATCAACGTCATGCCAGTGAAAATTTTTGTTTTTCTCTCCGTTTCTCAATACTTGGGCAAACCTATCTCGTAAAACTATCAAAAGTTAATTCACCTGATCAATTAGCTTACATGACATGTGTTTACACAATGCTCAATTGTGGCACTCTCTTCCAGCGACTGCGACATGACTACGTGTTTTAGATTAGGTGGAACAACATCGTTGCTCGAGCTCCGGCTACCCGCGAAGCGTGACCGAGGTCGCCCGGCGAGAGCGAGCTGGAGATGATGCCTTCACGTGGGATGTTCCTTGCAGTGAAAGTGTTAGGCTTCAGACCCGCTTTCCAAACTGGTTGAAGAAAGAGAGCCTCGCTGGCAAACTGCAGGCATCCTCTGACTGCATAAGCTTTCCATGATCGAGGTCATAAGTTGAAACTCTTTTCAACAACCGTCATCAGCAGAAACCCAGCTGTGTAAGTATGCGTACTTGGGTACGGTTTTACAACGAGTTGAAGTGGTAAGCATCGTTGTAAAAATATTTATCGTACAACATTTCCTTCACTGTGTGAGTCCGTTGAGGTAATGCTAGTTTCTCAAACGATAAGCTGGAAGTGAGGTTATAAATGAGGGGTGTTAAAAAATGTACTGATTTAATTTGCTGATAATAGTATTTTTCAATTGAACTAGTATGTTTAAAAAAATTAAATCAACTTTATTCCGATATATCACAGTAGACTATATTTCAAAACCAAGATACACGAAGAATCAATTAGAGTACTGTGGTATTTTTCTGTTAATTGGAATTTTGGCAAAATAACTCTTCATACGAAGATAAATACATATATAAACTCTATCATTTTCCCCATACGAAAGTAACAAAACTTTTTAAGAAGCAGTGAATTGATTTTATTCTTAGCATAAATCATCTAAAATTTCTCAAATACAGTGGAATTGCGTAACAGTTTATGCGAATGTTTCAGTACAATTTGTTATTCATCCCTAGCCTAAACTGCAAACACAACATACATTGAGATAGACTAAAGAGATTGTGTAGGGTTCAATCGTACCTAGAGTTGCACTGTAAGGAGTGAGTGTTTCAAACCTAACTTTACGAGTACACTCTAAAGAGTGGAAGTTTCGAACATATCCTGATACGTACACTCTAAAGAGTGGGAGTTTCGAACATATCCTTAGATGTACACTCTAAAGAATGGGAGTTTCGAACATATCCTTACAGGTAGACTCTAATTCGTATCGTAACTTTCAGAACTCCAGCGCAACGCTAGCACCTGATTTATTTTCTTATTTTGTTTTAAATCGGATAAAATAATTCAGTTCTTTATTAAATAATTTTCATCGAAAATTTGGTTCCAATTATCAGGTTTTAGAAGAATTTCTAAATTTGGTTTACTACACCGAAAACTTTCAAGCAAGTCTGCAAAAATTCAATATTTCGAAAATGCGAATTCTTTTTGTAGCTAGTGAATTTTGATTTTGAATATCATAAAAACAGCAAATGCTTGGCTTTTAACCATATCTGCTTGTTAGTGTGAGTGAGTGTAAAATGTACTTTCTTATAACTTCTATTTATTTAATTCACTTATATTCTAGGGGTAATAATAGAACGAACATAGAAATCATACAATAAAAGTTTTGGCATAGTGGTTTCTGGTATTAAGCCTATAATAAAGAATAATGATAATGATTAACACACAACATTATTATTAACAATAACAACAATTAAGATGTATGTAAGTAATATTTACAATTATGATGATATATTTGCTATGTATGCTCAATAAATAATTCAATTGATATTATTCTCCGTCCCCACTCAATGCACATTTCTTACACGGAGAAAAAGAATAGCAACGCCTAAGAAACAACGCCGCTTAAATTTACCGCATGTTAGAACTACAAAACTCGTCTTCGCTGAAAGTCGCTGCAAATTTCCGCGTCTATTTTGGGCCAAAATATCATTGTTTTCATCAAACTTACCCTCTCAATTTGGATGCGAGAAGGTAAGAGATATTGAATAGAATAGTTTAAAACTTCGAGTTCCGTTGCAATAAATAAGCTTGATAATCCCAAAGACGTTTGGAACTTTCCCGAACGCCTTTATCTAAGTTGCCGAAGTTTAGAGTAATGTTTCCTGAGGATATATGCCCCTTCACTCCGCGCTCGTACAACTTTGAGGCCGAGATACCGTGCCGACCTGAAGAAAAACTCTCGTTTGTCGCTTCTTTTCCTGCTTTTTATGAATGGAAGGAAAGCGAGAAGACTTCATGGGCCTCAGACGAAAACTACAGCAAGCGAGCGCGATTACAAGAGCTGCTTTGTAGACGTAGCATGTTGTGTGCAAAATAACAGAAGATTTGCGCTGCTCAATGAGTATTTCAAGTCATCTTTAATCGCATGACACCGGTCTCTCTTTATCATTTCAATGATGAACTACTAAAGAATGCTTTGCTCGTTTCTCTTTTGCATGTGTTAAACTATCAACTTTTGCAGCTATTTGTTGACGCTTGAGTGCAGCTGTGACCGGTTTTATCACACATTTTAATTTTTCGTTTTTTTTTTAATTATCTACCTTTACCACCG
>VCRD01000443.1:253617-269809 GCA_006783055.1 Trinorchestia longiramus
TCTTAAATGTATTAATTCGGCAATTACTTCATTTTTATGAACAGTTTTTCATACTTAAAACGATAATTTCATAACTTTACGTTAATGTTTGACTCCTAGCTTCAGTACCACATTTTTGGACCAGTTCATTCCCGTGCTTTATTTCTTTATGAAGGCGTCCACCAGAAATAATTACAGAACTCCTTTGATAACCCCTCACCTCAATTCCAGTGTTTTACACGTGCAGTTTTTGTAAGATTTTTAGAAACTCCGCTACGTAATCACAGAGAATAATTGAAATTCCAGTAATTGAAGAGCTGAGGCATTACACAGAAGAAACAAAACCTGATATTTTCAGACGTTAACAAAACGGTGCAAGTTTTCAGGTCATCTTAAGGAGAGGGAAAGTAGGGAGAGACTCATAAAGCGCAGCTTCTCCAGCTCCGGGCAACGGCCGCCAGAAGGAGCACATGTTACGTCGGTCGGCTTTCCCAGAACAGAGAGAAGCTTTGAAGACGCCTCTGCTTACGGAGGCTTCGTTAGACTCAAGCTTCATAATTACGATGCTGGATTTTCATCCTGCAGCGTTCAGCTCCGGGTAATTTTTCATGCCGACGTGCAGTGCGTAGAGTAATTGTGTCTTAGTTGCAGTACTAAGCTGCTTACATCACCTGATATCTTGCCAAATTTTGTATCGTGAATGCAGAAGAGAAGTCAGCTGCGTAATGTTGTGATTTTATTTTTCAGCATAAGGCAAATATATCTAAACATTAAGCGTATATATGCGCTTCAACATGTTTGGCGATAATATTTAAAGAAAACAAATGCTGCATTTTAACGAAAGAATGATACAAGATTGTAACAAGAACAAGATGTCCTGGACAATGTAAAACTTTAAAATCCGATGAGAGACTGGAAATTAAATGTTTTAAATAAAACATTATCGTCTAAAATACAATTTCCATCCCATCGAAACTGTTAGATGTCCCACAATTATTCTCATCCTCATTTTTTAATATAATAAATTGAATAAATTGTGAAATCAAAATTTCATCTCAACGTTTCTATCGCCGTGCAACTGCTGCTGGACTACTGCCATATACCTAATTGGTTTTGTTACATGTGATATCGCTACGCCGATTGACTATAGATTTCAATTGCTAACCATTTTCAGCGCTAGCCACTTTGAACTAAAATGCAAACCAACTTTAATTTAATAAATGACCTCTCTTGGAGAACTGACAATCTATTTATTATGTTCATGGGTAAATAAAACTCGATCATCATCATTTCTGCTTAATAACTATATTCAAGCTGAAATTAAATCTATTCATACAAACTATATTTTTGGGGTAAATCAGTTCTCAAGTATTTACGTAGATTACCATAATTTTTTTCAAGTTTGTGATCTAAAGGTAAGTTTGTGTATTGGTTTTTATTTTATTGTTTGTTCTCCGGAAAAATATTAGCTATCTATAAAAAGTGATAGACTGGTTTTGAAATTTCCATAAATCGCTGTAAAAGTTTTGGAAACAAACAACCACAGATTTTCAGTTCACGAAGGGGCATCGAAAACTCCTTCAAATTAACCCATTTAGTTAAAATTCCTTCCTGGCAGTTTAATCCTCATTGTCAACGATACACACAGACATGCAGATAAACTTGTTTGTAGTCTGAGTCCTCCGTGTTTTTAATACACAGATTACTGTTGAGAACTTCCCTCCTTCATTCATTAAACAGCAAACAAAAAGACTGAATAAGTGCAGTAAAGTGAGAGTTAACTGGATGTTCCAGTGGAGACTGCATTACCATTGGATAGCTGTCTGAACACCAACATCCGGTCTCTGCTATCGTGATGACACGCTCATCTGTGTGTGATCACGCCGTAGACCTCAATACTATTAGGTTACACATCCGGTGGAACTTATAAACCCTGGTGTACCAGAAGAGTTCTTTTAATGTGATCTGTCGATAGGCTACCCAGAGTTATCATCCGAATCATGTGTTACGAACGACTGTTAAGTACAAGACTTAATTTTATAGTCTTGCTGAGATATAAAAATCTCATACGAAGAACTAACTACTTGCTACATCTTTCCTAACATGATATCGTCTATGATACCATTTCCTCACTGCTCGCGTACAGATTACAAAGAAGCTTAAATCAGTGTGTCTATTTGAAGGTTGATTACCTATTTATGTGACGTAGAAAAAGTTAGCACCAGTCAAATCTTGGCTTAAGTGCACGAAGTACTTGTCATTCATTTTTCTGCCTCTGCATTAATGGGCCTCAAGATCAGAGACAACTCCACAAAATAGGCTGCTGGAGGAGAAAGTACGCGGTTACGTAGCTAAGATACCAGAGCTGTAAATGGCAGAAGTAGAAACTTGAAAATAGCATAACTATTAGAAATGTACAAAGGTAGATACACTCTGAATGCTGCTAAATTTATTATTTTTTCATTCTTGTATTTGTGCACTGAGTACCAGACAAAAAATCCCCACAGTGTGCAGAGTGTGTTTCATCAAACACTTTCCGTAAAACGAACCTTTTGATAAGCTCATCAGGAGCTTCAGACTGTTGTTTTGACCTCATAAGTATGCCTTTGTAACTTTGTACTGGAAGAACAACAGCCATATTATCCAACTTTTAGTTAGCGTTAGGTATCATGGGAGTTTTCTTAGATTGTTAATCATGAATATCTAAGCCTATTTCCAATAACATCTATTAACTTTTGTCAGATATGTGACACCGATAGAAATCATAGTCCCAGTCCTCTTCCTTAAGTATCGTCTCTGCTGTTCATAATAATTTCACTCGTATACATTTACTGTTCATACTACTACGCGTAAAATATTTTTTATGGCCTTTTACGATGTTGAGAAATCGAATAAAACCATTTGCGAAGTTACCCATTCTGGGTGAGAGTTGAAACAATTGATTTCCTTGTCCAATGTAAAAATTAGTAAGGAAAATTTTCGTCGTTATGATTCCTAGCATAACAACAATGTTTGAATGCGCCAATCCTGTTAAAATGTTGTGTTGTTAGAATTTTTTCTCGTTGTAATTGGACGCTGTTCGTACGGCGTCGCTCTAATATCACTGCACTGCGAAGAGACGTCATTATATCGCTAGTATGTGTTTGTGTTTTCAGAACGTGGAGCTGCACCAACACTGCGCCACTCTCAGCCTGTCCCACCTTCATTGTACCTGCATAATAGCTACGCAACTTACATCGTATCTCACAAGTGCGCTGTTTCAATTCAGTACATCAAATGGGTCACTGAAATGACCTGGTCTTGACGTTATTAATGTCTTTGAAAATATTCCATGAACCACTTTACAAGCCTCTAACAAACAGAGGGCAAGTTGCCCCAACTAAATCCATCAAATTGGTGTCCTAGCCAGACTCTGAACGTTGTGTACGTGAGCGACCGCGTACACAAACATGTATGTTCTGAGCAGAGTGTGAGCGCCACGAGGGAAGGAGAGTGCTGCTGGCATGCAGTCGAGCTCCGTGATCCAGTTTCAAAGTTTGTTTTGATAATTGGCACAGTGTTAAATGGAGAGGCAAGTTGCTGGAGTGCAGAGAGCATTGCAATTAATACGGCGATAGAGCGTGTCTGGAACTGTAGTCCAAGCTGGAGCAAAGCTTTGCTTGTTTGCCTTCGTGAGCACAAAACGCAGCTCAGAGGTCGCTGCGGCGGATGTTTTGATGTAATCACGACGTGTAGGCCTCAGCATCAACCAGGTCAAAGTGGACCAACTTGTCTACAATGACTTACTTGAATATGAACTCTGATGCTGTGAGACCACTTTGAAATTCTTACAAAATTAATGGAAAATGCAGAGTGTCCCAGAATTTCGGATGTAACGCAGCTTCAGAATGGCCGAGCTGCAAAGGTAGCTCTTCAGTTACAAACGATCAAACAAATTTTATTTAATATGTACAGGGTGTGACAACATATCTTCCTTTTTGTCAAAGCAAAATGCTCTGAAAAAAGAAAGTTATGTTGTCGCACCCTGTAGTATGCAGTACTTGTATTGCAGTCAGTTTTTAAATTCTTAATACTAACATCTTAAGATATTATGCAGCTCCTATCGACTGTTCCTATCATACTGTAGTAGAGTTTAAGGTAAAGGCTTTTAGGGACACTTGATGAGCTTTTTGATGAGGAATTGTGACTTAGTCTCTTGCATCGCAAGCAGAAGAAAGCCAACCGAACCATGAACTTGTTATTTCATCTTGCATGCGCCTTTCTGTTCATGCGCTTCAGGTGATCCTCGAAATTTGGGAAACGTACAAATTTAAAAAGTTATGAACTTGCACATTTTTGGACCTACATATGTCTTTCAATTGGTGCGACTGGTTCTTAATCGTTGTGTCTTATCCTATCAGTATCATAAGTGTTTTTGTCTGTAAATTAGAATAAATGAAAATTTAGACATTTTCAAAATTATTTCACTGCAATTGAACTTCTTAAAGTTGACTGTCTCCTGAAACTAGTGTACTTGAAAGTGTTGCTCATTTATTCAAATATATCCATGTCTTTACACTGCTATTGCTGAAGGACGCATTTCTACAATCTTTTATAACTAGTGTACCCAGCCGTCAAAAATGACGGCAGAGATTTTATGATAATACCCGTGCCATCAAAACTGATGGCAAATACTGTTGAAAAGATATTAAATGAAATTATACATAAGAACGCACTGAAATATATTTAGTTTTATACATATTTACAAAGGACAGGCGTTTTAATTGAGTATATTTCTTAAATGACAACATTCCTAGTGAAAACTAAGACACTTAGTTTTCTACTGCTGCAATTGACTCTGCAATTCGTGTCATATTCGGGTACAATGCACCGGAATCATAGGGCAATACCCCGCTGAACTCGGTATCAACGATACGGACTCGAGTACATATGTATATAAGGCTCTGGATCTCTCTAATTTTTTGAAAGTCACACGAAACATATAAATAAATAAACATATAAATAAATAAATGTATAAATACACGACGGTCATTCTCAGTATTCGATAAGATACGTCCTGAAATTCAGTTAAGCGGACTAAGCGCACTTGTCTGAAGCCCAAACACAAGTATTAATCTCCAAGATCATGTCTCATAGATACCCAATTATATTAAGCTACATATATAGTGCCCCAATAATCGTGTATCATAGATACACAATTAAGTTAAACGATCTAGCACCCTGAATAATCGTATATCATAGATACCCAAAACCCAACCAATTATGCCCTAAATCTGATTAGTTGTAATAGTCCAGCTGATGTGAGGTCTTTTTCTAGTCAGGGGTGTACGTACACGAGCATCTACGTCGCGCCGAGCCGTGCAGTCATGCGTGTAGAATTAAACAAAGATGGCTTCATCAACCGGTACCTTCGAAATTTACACCCCTGTAACACCTAAAAATTCCTACCGACTTGAAAGAGCTGATAGTTTCATTATAGCACTAGACAGTTCCCGTGGAAGTTCCACGGTTTAGGCTTGACTAATTTGAAATTATTATGAAGACGAATGTAGTCAAGATTTACGACAAATTGTTGTGTTTTAATTTAATATTTTTTATGAATGTATACAGAGCTTTCATTATGTATCTTATCTACCAATAACATAGTCTAGATAGTATCTATTGAAATTCAGCTGTTTAAAAGTGATAAAATTAAGGATCTATGGAATGAATACATTTTTCAGTTTTACTCGTGATACTATCATACCTGAATATTTTTCATGATCATTATACAGAACTTCCATTCTGTATCCTATCTACCGATAACATAGCCTTGTATGAGAAGAAAGTTAACAACGGAAAAACGGTGTTTTATAGAGTGATCCGGCGCCTTTAGTATCTACAACACAATGCTTATAATACAGTTATACCCGTTCTGATTTCAGTTCAATAATTTTTCTTCAGTAATAATTAGGAAGTAATGGGACGGACACACACAGAGATGGAGAAATATTGTCTATCCTATATGTACATTGATGATTTTCGTGCACTTAAGTCTGTTCATGGCGCTCGAGGTAACGAAAAAATGGTAGTAAAATGATTGTTCATATTTTAGACTTAAGAGTACGTCAAAGTTCATCATTTTTAAGTTGTGAGCTATTTGTAGTGCAAACTAACAACAATTTTGTCCTTTTCCCAGTCGAAGACTGGCTTTAATTATGCGTTTGCATTTGTTAATTAGATGTGTGACGAATGTCCGAAAAAAATTACTGTAAAAATATGTACCACTCGCAGCACCGAGAATTTAAATTACCTCCGAAAGTTCTATATATGAGTACAGATAATTTTTCAACAAAACTTCAATGTAATTTACATTATAAAAATTAGAATTTATTGCAAATAGTGATTTGTATTACCTTCAAATCAATGAGTGTGTGGAACATAGGTCGAATCAATCGTGCTTGGATACTGAACTCAACTTCAATACGTCAAGCCGACAAAATGTGAAAACTTTCCTCACAAGTCCGGCAATAAAAAGTATATGAGGCATTGCGTGTCACTAGGGTGAAGATGTCAGAAACAAGTTTTGAGTAATCACCAATTGCCGTTTTGTGTATCAACTACTAAATCAAGCTCGGGTGTGAGATTTCAGTACCATACATAGAAGACCAATTGTTTAGCTGGTGGCGTCTTCGACCTTGTGGTATGGAGCGTTTCATATTTACTATTAATTAAAGAACATTTCACCGTCATGGCAGCTTTCAAACACGAAAACGCGTTGATTTAAATTAAGTTAGTTTCTCTAACTACATCTCTAACAACTGCATACATACTTCTCTTCTTCAGGGGAAAGAGGTTCCTAGATGTTCATCTCTACCTTCCCCAATAATAATCTGTAATGAGTTATGAAAAATCGGAATCTCTGCACACATTTTTTATTTAGATAAATTTAATATTTCAATTATGTATCAATAAATTGACAAGTCTCTCATACGATAGCATTTAATTCCAGTCGATTGTAAATAAGTCCGAACACTAAACACGACATACGTTTTACCCTAAAGAAATGTTTTATAAATACACTTTAATGCAGAGACTCTCGTTGAGAACTTCCTACCTTTATTCGTAAAAATAATTCAGGTTTCTAGCAAATTTGATTTGATGGAAACTCTTCTCTACAAAAGGAATTCTTAAAATTGTTATTTTTCTCTTAGTATGACTGTGGTTGAGCATTTTGTTATTGCAAGACATCCCAGTAAACAAACAAGCTCCCCTCTTTCAACATCACATTTTACAGGGAGAAACCTCTGTGTGTGCATCCTCAGGTGTTGTTCTATAACCACGACAGCAATCCTTCTTTACCTCAATTTTGACGCCGCCCTGGCCTATGCATCTCCATTTATCACCGCCGTCGCCTGCAAAACATCCGCCACATTAGCAGCGAAGGTGAACACACGCCTCCTTAAAGACGTGTAGAGTGTGACTCCCACGCTGGACGTTCGTGGGCTCCAGAGATAAAACCAGGACGTGTAGAGTGAAACTCCCTCGCTTGACGGTGTTTGTGTTGACGTCAGACGCATAAAGTAGAGTGAGACTCCCACGCTTGACGGTGTTTGTGTTAACCTCAGACGCATAAAGTAGAGTGAGACTCCCACGCTTGACGGTGTTTGTGTTAACCTCAGACGCACAAAGTAGAGTGAGACTCCCACGCTTGACGGTGTTTGTATTGACGTCAGACGCATCAGCAGGACGTGTAGAGTGAAACTCCCTTACTGGACAGTGTGTGTGTGCCCAAGAGATACAACTCGGCTGGATATCAGACTGGTCTGAATTTCCTTTTTTTTTGAGAAGTTTCGTGAAAAATAAAAACGATATTTAATAACAAGTTATTAAAGAAAGCATTCAAATCGTGCGATAAAACTTTCTGACAAGTAGAAGATTGTCTATTGAGAATCGTGTTACAATTTAAGTCATCGTAGTGAAGTCCAAATTTACAAATTGAACCCAGAAATGGCAAAGTATCGCAGCTTATCAATTTAGTGGAACTACAGTAGTCATTGTAAACTGACTTACCAACAAGATTTGGCGTTTTTCATAGTTCTTAGGGCCACTACTGAGAAGAAGAACGGTTGTTGCAGTCGGTAGTAGACTGTACAGCTTTCTTGTCTTAAAGTCCATGTAATCAAAAAATATTTATTCCTTCATAACTGCAACATCCACCGTCTCCCAGAGGTAAAGACCTTGTTTGATATACATTGCATTTAATTTACTTCACTATAGCAGACAAAATTTTCAGGCTGTGACCTTACATTCGCATTCTTCAGTGTCAATTTAGAAGCATTTCTGGGTCGTTTTTCCACCTCAATAATGGCTGAAGTAGAATTTTTCTGTATTTTATTTTTATATAGACTCGATTATCAAAGTGAACAAACATAGACTCTACATTCAGACAATTCAATCTTAACCCTTTAGCGACGAATTTATTTTTCTAGTTTCTACGTTTAAGCTCACAAAGACCGTCTGTACACTGATGCAATGAAGCATGCTGAGAGCCAGGCAGCCAAAATAACGACGCTGTATGATGCCGCCGCGTTTAAACTTAGTAGCAACCTCATATTGCTCACATATAATAGAATTTTAACATAATTAGCATTTTTTCTGATGTTCCCCGTGAGTGCCATACGGCGATAGAGGGTTACCCCGCAAATTTCACTTCTTTTTCAAATCTAGCAAAAATACTATAACACCTTGCATTTAACACGTGCACGTGAATCCTACCTTTAACTTAACAATCGAAGAAAAAATTAGGTATAGGCCCTTCTTTTTCCATAAAAAGATCCAGTTCCTGACAATTCACTCGAACCCTTGATTTTATCTTTTAAGTTTCAAGCAAAATATTTTCAGAAAGTAGTTCCGAATTTTCCAGAGGCTCGCGTGCTGTTTGTATAGGAACACTAAGGAAACAAGAGGTACTCTTTTACAGAAGTGATCGATACACTCTGAGAAACTCTTTCGTAAACATTCCTTCCTCGCAACACAAATCCCACTGTCAGCAATACACAAGTACTGTACTTGCAGGTAGACTGGTGCGTAATCTACATTAAACTCTGCGAATCCTACCTGTTTTCAACATACAGATTACTGGCAAGAACTTCCCCCTTCTTTTAATGAACCTACTTGGGTTTCTAGCAAGTATGACGGCGTGGAAAGTCATGTGAAAATTTATTGCATCGTAGAATGCGGGAGTTTTATTCATTTTGGGTTAATCATTCATCATGTGCATGACTCCAGTGAATAATTTTTCAAAATGAATATAATAGATCAGGGATTTTTCACTTTGCTTCTCTTCTGCTATAATGCTTCGTTAGTTTCATTCTCAATGCTGCTCTCACCTTGCATCTATTTCCAATATGATCACAGCCTTACTATAATATCTATAATGCAATGTTTGAATCTAGAAACAGTGCTACCCATACTGCAATATGATTTTTATCTAATTCAGACCTCATCAATAAAGGATACTTAAATCCAACGAAAATGTTACAATCAATTTCAATCTAACATTTTGGACCCAACCTCCTGATGAAATTGACCCACCATTGTGTTTGACCCCCTAACTATTTGTGGTGCAAACATGGCGGTCAGAGCTGTCTCGCGAACACTTCCGTTTCACCTCGAATCACTTTCAGAAACTCTTAATTTATACGTGGGAATTGAAGAAATTCATTCCTGCGCCGAATATAAAACAGAGGTTTCTTGTAAAGGAGGATTTGCGTGTGGTAAGCCGTGACTTTGGCCACTATTTTCATCATGGAAGGCTTGCCGAGCTCCGGAAAAAGAGCCACAGGTGTGCAGAGTCCCAGACGCTGCTCCCTCTCTCTGGATGAGCCTTCCAAAATTATACCACAAAAATAGCAAACCTTTTCCTAGCCTTAGAATGATCGATTGTTGCTTTTATTGCCATATCTGCGTGATGAGATGGAGGATTATTGGATCCTTTATACACTCCTCCGCCATCGCCCCGACTATAATTGTCATCAAACGGAAATCTTGAAGCACTTTTCTTGCTTTGATTAATCTTGTGGATTGTAGAAATAAATTCTTAGCGTAACTGTACTCGTATGTGTCGTAAAGTTTCGTAGATCTATGCGGATGAAATAGATGTATTGAATAACATATAGATTAAAAAACATTTGAGATTTTACATGTGTCTTTAAACATTTAAACTCTCTTTCACGCTTTTAAACTACTTAAATTTTAAAAATAAACAGGTTAGGAATTATGGCAGTGTATGATTGTGTACAGAATAGAAGATAAGTCCAGTAGCTTCATGCTATTTGTTTCTACCTGCACAGCAGTTTCCAAAATCTAGAATTGTGAGGCCAATAAATTTTTGATGAAATATAGAGAACAATTTTAACGTCTTGTGAAGCAGAAGTAAAGTCCAAACACAATTATTTCGTGGTGTGCTCTTCGTATCTGAAGTTATGTTCATTGTGAAAAATTTTCGCATGTTTTTAAGTTTTACTTGATGATAAATAAGTGATTTCTAGTGATGGAGTGGGCAAAGATGCCAGTGTATCACTTGAGCTGTAGACTGACCTCGAGAGCCAATTCGATACTTTGTGCCAGTTGTTCGAATTAAAAATGATATGTAATAAAAACTAGTAGGTCTTGCGCTTTTGTCCCATAAAAACAACACCTGTACAGCAAGTCTGAAACATTGAAAAACAAAAGATTTTGTTTAACATGCAATACATTCAATTGGATGAATTAAGAGGAGTCATTGCAATTAATTAATAAACATTTATTTAAAGGTTCCTCTTAAAAAATGCTTTACCTTCCGGGGGAATAAGCTATTTATGTACTGGTGAGGTGAAGAGCATATTAATATTGGTTCACATTTTCTTTCAGAATCCAAGCAACCAACTTTTCGCAAATATTTTATTTCGACAATTTTGAGCCCCTCGCCACTGCCTGTTTACGTGTCGTTAAAATTTGTCTGATTTTTTCTCTCTATAAAAAATTATTTGGAGTAGGTTTTAGATCTGTTTAGTAAAAAAGCAAACTGAGTGGATGATTTGTAAATTTTGTATAGACCCTGTTTTTCATCAAAAGAAAAATTGATGTTTATGCTTCAAATTTACGAAATCTAAACGCATTCAACCTGCGTACAGCATTGAAATAAATATGAATTGCAGTGACTGATTTTTCGTTTCGTAACCCTAGTAAATTTTTGATATGGGATATTCCAGTTACTTCCTCTGCATTTAAGACGGAAGAGTCTTTTAGATAGCGATTTAGGGTTCCATAATAGGACAGAATAAACTTGAAGACATCACCAGCTTGGTCGACTGGTGAGCGAGTCTGCTTGCGAGCGGAAAGACCCGGGTTCGAATCCCGCTGCCGACATGGTTGACGCGGCTAGAAATACGGCATGGAACTTGGGTAAACAACCGAATAATTATCGAAGTAATTATCCGACCCAAGAATGGGCCAGAAGGTTCGTTCCTATAGCCTCATTCTATTCTATTCTAAGTTACGGAAGAAACTTACTCAGGGCTCCAAGAATATGTAGAAGGGATGAAACTGATATATACTCATTCAGAGATGCATATACAAAAAAGTGGAAGCATTAAACATCCGACACATTGACAAAAGTTCTATTTACTAGTCATACAAATTCAAAACATACAAAAATTGGACATCTTTTATATTTTTGAACCCCAAACACAAATTTAAAATCGTATTTCAGGAAAAATGACACGTTAACATTGCATTAATAAAAATGTTGAATTAATATATGAAAAAATATCAGATGCACTTCTGCAAGCCAACTAATACTTTCTGGTATGACCTTTGTTTGCTACTACCGCTTACGATAGTTTATTAGGTTCTTGCAAACATCTGCAGGTGTTTTGGAACACTCTCTTAGCACTCCTTTTAAGTCTGTCAGAATTTTGAGGTCACTCTTCTGAACTTTTAGTTTCAATTATCGGCAATTGCTTTCATTAAAGTTAAGGTTTGGTGACTGACTAAGCTGAAATTTTAATCCGCTGATATCACTACGATGTGTCCTTGGCTGCATGTTTAGGATCATTGTCTTGCTAAAACGTCCATCCTATTGGCAATTCCAGGTCCCTTGCAGATATCTCTTTGAGAGTCTTGCGATACTTCACCCTATTATTTATGCCTTCAATAATATGAAGCTCGTCAATACCTGAAAAGAAAAAGCAGCCCCATACCATTATACTGCCTCCACCGAACTTTACAGTTAAGGTTATATTCTTGGGATCATACGCGGAGTATTTTTCTTTCAAACGCAACTATAATTATTCCGGCAAAATAACAATCTTCGTCTCGTTAGACCATATTCAAGTGTCCCAAAATTTTTAAGGTTTCTCCAAATAATTATTGAGAAATTTCAGACCATTTTTAACGTGAATAGGCTTCTATAAAAGGTGTCTTTCATGGTGTTCGAAAACAGGGCTCTTTGTCTCTGATTTAGTTTCTAACTGTTCTTTCAAGCCTCTGTCTAGCAGCTTCAAAATCTCTCTGAAATTCAGATCTAGTCTTTCGAGAATTCTTCTTTACTCCACGGGCAATATTTGTGGCAATACGATCTGAAATTTTAGATGAGCACCCAGAACGAGATAGGCCCACAGTTCACTGACATAACTTGAACAGATGAATCGTGTCATCAGTGGTTGGAATTCGTGCTTCTAATTTATTTATGATTTTCCCATAGCCCAAGCCTCTATTATGAAGCTCAAGAATACATATACTCTCGCCTGCGTGCTTGCAATCCTTAAGTTTTCGTCATAGTATAATTAAGAAATTAACGTTTCTTATCATGCAACCGTCAAGCATTAAATGGATCTGTTGCACCCAACCGACTTCAGATTTCTTTTTAAAATTTTGTGTTTTTCATTTCAGTCTCTTCGGAAATTTTTACGATGGTAAAAATTTCATTCTAAAGTAATCTTTTATTGGTGCGTTGAATACTTTTTGAAATGTTAGTTGCACATTCTCATCAATGAAATGCTTATGCTTACTTTTTCTGTTATACAATTTCAAATTTAAATTTGTTGTACAAAAGTGCACGAAAGATTCAAATGTTATTTATTTTCGAGTTTAGAAATGGTAATTAAAGCTTTCCGAATACTGATTCTACCCACAGTATGGAACGGATCAAACGGACACATACTGATCCGGAGCTTCATATGCAGAACGGATCAAACAGACATGTATAGATTTAGAGCGCAACTATCGACTTTATTAGCGATTCTGTGAGACACAGGTTCCCTAACAATCATCAACTGACTGTTATTCGTTTACTGTAAATATCATGGCAAGCAGACCAACCATACTCGTATATTTAAAATATGGTCTGCGATTTGTTAACATCTACCTATAACAACAATGATTATCATAGTAATCGCTTTTCTTCCCACTGGTATGGAGAGAATGACATGAACCAAAAAAAACTGAATTCGGAATGTTGTTTCGTTTACCGTGCAAATGTCTTCAATACCTGAACTTCTACCGAGAGGATGCCTTAAATACTTTAACTTTTACCGTGAAGACACCTTAACACGTTGAGTGCGATACGACCCGCCGGTGGGTCACTCAGGTTAGGTTCTATAATTTTTTCAAGGCTTTCTAGTGACTGTGTGTACAAAGTAAAGATTTGCACCGGCTAGGCAATCGCAGGCAACGTGTTAAAGGACTGAACTTGTACCGTGAAAACGCCTCAAATGCCTGAAATACCTGAAATACTTAAACTTCTTTCGTGAAGACACCATANTCGTTTACTGTAAATATCATGGCAAGCAGACCAACCATACTCGTATATTTAAAATATGGTCTGCGATTTGTTAACATCTACCTATGTATAACAACAATGATTATCATAGTAATCGCTTTTCTTCCCACTGGTATGGAGAGAATGACATGAACCAAAAAAAAACTGAATTCGGAATGTTGTTTCGTTTACCGTGCAGATGTCTTCAATACCTGAACTTCTACCGAGAGGATGCCTTAAATACTTTAACTTTTACCGTGAAGACACCTTAAAGGACTGAACTTGTACCGTGAAAACGCCTCAAATGCCTGAAATACCTGAAATACTTAAACTTCTTTCGTGAAGACACCATAAATACTTTGAATTCTACTGTGAACACACCTTAAATGACAACTTGTACCGTAAAGACGCCTCAAGTACCTGAAATACCTGTACTTTTACTGTGAAGACGCCTTGAAAAACACCAGAATTTCATTCTGATCATGCAAAAGGGTGTACATGAGTGTAACACGAGCGGACGGACTGAAAAATAAACTCTGTTTTTTTAGAGCATAGATTGCAATCTGGTTTTTAGATGGTAACTTCGCGCTTGATCGAAAAGGAAGATTATCAAGAAGGAATTTTAGATTAACTAACACCTTGGCAAGGATTACGTTATGGAAGTCGCCAACTACGTCGAAAAAGACATACATATTTAAAAAGATTTATCTTCTGTTTTAACCACATCGTTCGAAGAATGAAAACATATCCTGAGGTCAGGATTCATGTTGAATTTTAAAATCAGCACCAATGTATTAAACTTTGTAACTACATTCAGTTCAAGTTAATAAAATAGTAAAAGTAAGATTTTATAACGCGTTTTCTATACCGCGTAGTGCAGAGAAGCACCAGACACACCAAAAATTAATTAATCGTCGCTTCAGTAGAATTAACAAAACTTGGGCCGTAGTGTCCTCAGTAGCTCCACTTGAAGCGCTGCTCATTCCTTGTATTATTGCAAAAGTTTCCGGTTGACATCTCAGTGCTGGGCGGAGAGTTTCCTTTGCTTGGTGTTCCAGTTCGCTGAACTCTCCTGCTCCATTCGTTCTAATTTGAATATTAAAAGGCCCACGATTTATTACTCGAACTTAGAATCGACTTTTGCCGCTTCGAGTCGATTGGAAGAGAATTTATAGGTGAAATTTCAGGCTAAAATACACACAAAATAGCACTGAGGAGGCTGTGCTACTCATGAGAAGAGGAAAAAATTTTAACGGATTGGTGCCTTGCTTACCTAGACTGCATGTGAGTTTGCTCTGACTCAACGTCACTTAAAAGTTTCTCAGTTGCTTGCGCAAACTGAATGGCGATGCATGGGCAAAAATACGCGGATTTCGATGCAGTCTTTGAGTTGGGATTGAATTATCCCGGCTTCCAAGTTTTTGTTCCAGAAAGTTTTGTTTTAAATATAAGTACTATATTAATTTAGTAGTCTAGTAGAAATATGTAGATTTTTGTATCATTTTATTTGAATTTAAATATATGTATAAGACTAAGTCCCTGTTGATATGTAAATAACATAGAGCCACTTATGCTGCAATTCCAAGCAAAACCTTTTTGAAAACTGACAAGAATTTTGTTCAAAACTTTCTTTTTGATGTTAGTTATCTCAATCTAATTAAGGTATAAAGTACATTTTATGTACAGTACATGTTAAAAAATAAATGTTAACGAAAATTTTAAGAGAATTTTTTTAGAGCACCAATTTCTTCAGAATTTATCCTGTAGGTAGATTTTTGTAATGAATTCTTGTTCTCTAGACCACAAGTATCTCATGCGGATCTAACTGGAGTGCGTATGGTCGTGCATTTATTGGGCAAAACTGTGGAAATTTAAATTAATTGTTTTATTGTAAAATGGAGTTTGCAATCCAAGTGATGGCTGAGACAGAGAAACAAAATCTTGGAGCATCTGAACTACATCTGATGTACTTAAATTAAGGTTGGATCAAAGTGTAGTGAATACAGACCTACACTCGTAACAGTTCTCATATATATGCGTATCTGAAAACATATCCAAAACACAGTGATATTGTTGCTTAATTGCTAGTGTACTAGGCATATTTATTTTAATATCACTGAAAACCTTCGTCGCGATTGAACTACGTATGCATGCTCAACTCTACGATATATTTTCACTAAGTTTCTAGCGAAGTAATCAAAAGTTTAGTGAGTACAAATTGCCTCTTTTTAAGCATTTAATCTCGAGTTTTGATGAGCAAACCTGGTGAAGTCACCAAAGATTTTGATCGACACAGTGGGGGAAAAGTGAGACTCCATTTCTTGTGCTGTTCTTATTCAATTCCTGCAACCATTTCCGTTATCATTCTGTCTACTGTGTCCCATGTGCTATGTGATACTGTACTATGTGATACTGTGTGATACTGTACTA
>VCRD01000443.1:269833-289714 GCA_006783055.1 Trinorchestia longiramus
ACTGTACTATGTGATACTGTGTGATACTGTACTATATGATTATGTGTGATACTGTACTATATGATACTGTGTGATACTGTACTATATGATTATGTGTGATACTGTACTATGTGATACTGTGTGATACTGTACTATGTGATACTGTACTATGTGATACTGAGATGTGGGATACTGTGTTGTGTGATAAATAAAACAGATTTAATTATTATGTCACTATTTAAAGTCCACGTAAGCACTGCAGTTCAAAAATACGAATATTTCGCTCCAAAGTATGTAGCTTTTGTTTGCCTAGAAAGTATTTTCTGCTTACATCAAAGAGATTTAGCTGCAGACGAGGTTTCCAGGAAACTTCATAATTAAACTGAGCTCCGCGCTGAAAATATCATAGAACTGCCGTGAATTATTCAATATTTTAACTACGGACAGAACCTACAGTAACGCTGGACGAGACACACCAGTTTGTTCAGCCGTTATCCACTTGTGAACAAATTTCGTAGTGAAGGAAACGAGAATTCGTGGTCAGCGATGATTCTAGAATACCGCCACACCAGGAGTTTCCAAGTCCATTTTACTGGAGCATTTGGGAGCTCTGAACCCGGATTTGTGTCAGAGGCGGCTCCGGCGCCTACTTTATAATGCATGTTGAAAGACCTTACGGACAGATAACACTCGCTGCAATCCAGACGCCACTTGCAACCTTCGCAACCTTCTCCAGGTGCTCATGGAGCTCTGGAATTAGGATACCTTCGGCACTATTCATTTAAACAAGAGCAGAAATGAGGCGCTAATGCATCTTCTGATCTGGAATGATGCTCATTGGGACAGCCCATGCACTTATCTCCCTCGAATTGCATAGGCTGGAGATGCCAAGATAAGGCTCACATAGTCGTATTATGATCAGCCTGGGCTCCATGAATACTATTTGTCTTGCATCTAGCACTTCCGCCAACTCTATCAGAAATATTACGCTTATTAATCACTGCAGAATTTACTCGTTCACTTCCGAAAACTAAATCATTAAATAAGAAACGGGTTTCAAATTTTCGTCCCTACCACAGAATATTCAGGCTCCTACCCAGAAATCGCTTTTAACCGACACGATAACAGATTTTTTTAGACGCAATTGATGTTTGAAAGCCGACTATCAAAACATATCATACAGTTATCCACATGTCGTTCATCAGATTATCTCTATTAATCAATTCTATTAATAACAATTGTTAATGTTGCTCACTTGTACTTACATAGCGACCTAATTTCTGTGAAGACATTTTTTGCCCCCATGAAGACGGCATTTAAAACAAGCACTGAAATATTACTGAATTCCAGGGCAAGGAAATGAGTGAAGCAAGTGCGAAGACAAAGAAATTATGTAACGTTTACGTATCGAAATTAACTTTGCCTACTATTTTTTGTTGGGTAATGTAAAAAAATATGATGAGTACATGAACCTTTTCATTGCATTAATGTTTGTGTTAGTTTATACCTTCATTTGATGGTCATGGAAGAGTTCATTCCCCATGTGGTTTCATTTCGGATTGTATAGCCGTACATCAGAATTTCTAAAGGCAAATGTCGTACCCAATATTTTGATTCAACTCAACGAGGAGAAATATTTCTCGTCAAAAATTACGAAAATTTTAGCAAATAAAGGCAGAAAATAAAGTTCACGTTGCAGACAATCTAGCACCTATTTTTTCTAGAAGAAAGATAAAAATCGTAGTAATTAAGTGAAGGAATGATTGTACAGTATTTACATATTGAAATATCGTATTGGAATAACGATATCTAACTTTAAGAGGCTTCACATTCTTTTTCCTTCCCAGGTTTCAAAACATTTCTTTATTCATCGTCCCCACACTTTAAAAAAACGAGATGAGAGGAAAGAGTCACGCACCAGTCTATTAATTAGTATTTGTAAAATATGGTTTCCGGTAATTGTTTCGCGATCCTAGAAGTTATTCTGAATAGTTGAAAGCTTTTGTATTTTTTGTTTTCTACACCAGAATAATAATTTCATATGAAAGTTTCTGTTGATTTGAGTCATGGAATGAAAATGCTAAAAAAGTCTCAGTTTTACGGTTCACGTAAAGAATTCATACGAAATAAATATTTGTAATTTAAATCGAACTTAGAAACCGTACCTCGTCTTCAGTCAAGAAACTTGATATGATAATAAGTTTCTGTCCATTAAACATCTAGAGTTAATGTTTTTGAAAGGTAGCACCGGATTATCCTCTTTAATTGCTATATTTTAGTATCAGTTAATGTTCTTTATTTTAGAACTTCCTAGTAATGTGTTCTCAGAACTTAAGATGTCTTTTGTTCCGTTTAAATGTTTTTTCTCTTTGATTGCCATGTTAGCTGAAAACTTGCTTAATAATCGCTCTAACGACGTGATGACATCCTCATAGGGATCATCCGAATATGAACAATTACAGAAAAACAAGAATTATAGACTGTGTCTACGTGAAATGTTCCAATGATACCGGTATCGAGGTTTCAAAATTTGTTATTTTGGTTGATTGAATTTGATGCTTTGATATTGCTATCGTTGATACTGATGTATACATTTATGTATTCGTGGACGCCTGGCATATCGCCACTGGAGGTATGAGGGTTGTAGAGGGAATTAGGTGAGTATGGTCGAAAAAAAGTTGGAAATTACTGGTCTGAAAGTTACTTTTGTTGTGCATTAGTCATTTTTGAAGTAATTTAAAAGAGCATTGGCCTTTGTATTGGTAAACTGAATGCATGCGTATAATTTTTTGAAATTTAAAACACATTTGTGTTTTTTGAGCGAATGTTCCTGATCTACCGCATGAGGATCATGAAGTGAAGTACTGAGCTATTTTATAATTAGTAAACAAAACAAAATGCTAATTACTTATCTGGTCATTTGAATAAATTACCAAAAAATAACAGCTTCAACCTATTTACTGCAAGTTTTGGTAATATTTAAATTACGACGTTCTTGAATACAGTTTAGTTTGGATTTCTTGTTCTTTATTTCAAAGTTTACATCTTGTTCAGTGTTGAAGTGTGTGATTACAGACACACGAATATATCAATTGTGTCCACAGCAAAATATCCAAATCGGATTACCATTATTGTGTAGCTTGATAGTTCCCGTGAGTATTCCACGGTTTAAAAGCGATAAAATAAAGGATTTATCGATCCACAATTGCGTTAAAAGTCTTCTAAAATTTGACTAATTTTAAATTATTATAAAGACGAGTGTCTAAAAATTTAAGACGAATTATTGTGTTTCAAATGACCATTTTTCATGAATATATACAAAACTTCCATTCTGTATCTTATCTACCGATAACATGGCCGTGTAGGAGAAGAAGGCTAATAACAGGAAAAAATGGCATATTTTGCGGTAGTTCGGTGTCCTCGGTATCCACAATACAATGCTTAATATACATGTATTCCCATACTGATTTCAGCTCAATTATTTTTTTCAGTGATGGGACAAACACACACACACACACACATATATATATGTATATATATATATATATATATATATATACATATATATAGAGAGAGAGAAAGATACACTTATATGAGTAGATAATATAGATATATATACTTGTATACAAAGTATACAAATCTGGGATGCATATGAATTCATGACCTGTTAAGAGACGAGAGCATTTGCTTGAGTAGTAATTTTTGTTACGGTTTTGTATGCGTTTAAAATAACCCAAAGCGATGAGCTATACTTCCACGTGTAATTGTATTTTTCAATAACCTAAGTTTAATAAGGTAATTTAGGGGTAGTAATATAAAATCAATCGTCACCGCGAATACCCGTGGGCTTAATTCTAAACATAGGCCTATAAGTTTTCTGAATTTATTTTACTATTGGACATTACAGTATGTAAATCATGGGCAAAAGTGCGCAAATATTTTTTGCTAAAAGACTTTTGATTATGTTCAAAACAATGATACAATATTCCGTCTGTTGCTGAACAGCTTTATAAAATATAAAGACTTATCATACTTCTAGCATTGCAATGAGAGCTACATTTTACAATGAAATTATATCTGGAAAGATAAATGAGCACATTAATAGGACAGAAAAGTATCACTGTTATGTTGCTCTCATTGAGCCACTCTAGAGCGTCATCCATCATGCGCTTTTTGCGCAGATCTGTCCGGGTCCCAGCGTCCCTGGTCTCGTTCATCACTTCGATGAAGTGCGTATCATTGCCCCATTGTAGTTTATTAAAGACTCTCTTTGTTCACCTCGTTGTTGTTGTTCGTTTATTGATGAAGATGCTGTGAGTTTGGGACCTGAATCAGACTCGCTTTCCAAACTCTGCGCTGTGTTGTCTGGGACACAACCTAACAGCCAGTAAATTATGATTACGATTTTAATTGCGAATATAATTACTCGAAGAACCCAATAATCCTAATGTTTCTTCGAAACTTCAAAATCCGTTGACATTCCATGTTGTTCTTCCGAGCTCCGGCCTACTTGACGGGTGGTCATAGAAACGACATCATAGTCTTCGTACCAAGAAAACAAGAACTTTTCTCATACCTTTATTTTTTCTTCATTTGGAAGTTGGAACTTTTGCTCCTTTCTGTATTTCAAATTTATGTTTGATTTTTTAGCTGATCATGCCGAGCTTGGAGGCGTGAAGCCCAGTGAACACTTTTGATTCTTCCTGAATAATTTTCTCCTTCGCAAGGTCGTAGCCGAGATCCTGCGATGAAATGGACACATGCATCACTTGAAACTTCACAAAATTGCAAAAAAAATGTAAGCAAAACTTTAGAAACCATTCAGAATTTATCTGAAAAGTCTCAAAATTCTTTATGTAAGCTGTTATGGAAAACTCGTGTATACTCTTAGCCCGGGAAAATAATTATCTTCTTAATAAAATGTTGTACGAGGAGAATTTCACAGGCTCATCCCAGTACTGCATTCAGTTAGCAAAATTTTAGAGAACTGTACACGTGAAACTTTATTTCAATAAAGTGCAGAACCTTAAATTACCGTGTCATTACACTGAACTGAAACTACAGTGTCGGTACATTGACTGCCACGGCAGTGCAGTGTCGGTACACTGACTGCCACGACAGTGCAGTGTCGGTACACTGACTGCCACGACAGTGCAGTGTCGGTACACTGACTGCCACGACAGTGAAGTGTCGGTACACTGAACTGAAACTGCAGTGCAGTGTTGGGACACTGTTTGCAGTCGCAGTTTTTAATCCTGAATGGGTACGACTATCGTCCAGATAAAATCCTTATTTTTTGGGAGACATTCTTTACTATATGACAAAATTTATTGATTTGTCTTGGTGAATCATGGTATTTATTAATACATCTCTTGATCTGAAAATTACTTTTTCTTGTGTACTGAAAAGTATATGTGGATTCTTGAATTACAATAGAGATATTCGACCAATAGTAATATTTCAAAGCAGAATTTTGTCGTAGTGACATTCGTGATTGTGTTAACGTCATACATGTGACGTGTTAAATCAATATTTATTTATCAATTTTCGGGCTTTGGTTCATCATTACTCCCATTTTCTTCTGATAGCTGTTTCCATTATCAATAATTTTTATTTATTGATAGCCATTTCCATAATAATTTTCATTTTCTTTATTAATGATTCTTCTCATTCTCGTAAACGAATATTTAGCATCGCAAACGGAGATTTCTTACAATAGAAGTGCATCACAGTAAGAAATTAACGAAAGACAAACTTACGATCAAATCTCCGAAATCACAAGAAATCGAGAAATTGACCAGGTATAGCATTGTCTCGTGCTTGAAAAAGATTGTATAACGTCGGATGTTCTTTTCTTTGCCGTTGAAGGACTGCAGGTTTTTCAAAAGTAAACGCAGAAAAATATTTTTTTTAAATTAAAATATATTCATTTTTGTGTTAACTGTCTCTTTAACTATCAGATGTCCTCATCAAGAAAAAAATTCTCACTGTCAAAAATCAAAATTTGTTCGGCTCATTTTCCATTTAATATTCAGGTCATTTCCCCTCTGAAACGCCATGGATTTGCACGGTCTCGATCAGCTCTCATAAAATGTAAGTGTCGCATTGCAAACAATTTGCTCCGCTGTTCCCGTGGCAGACGCGCCGAGACTTCGCATGGGTGACGTTGAACATCGCTCTGTTACTCACCATAAAATTCCTTGAAAAAACAGTTGCAATTAATTGGCAACAATTAAACTAGAAAGTATAGTAACTATTTCTTTCATTTCCATCGACAGAGATACGTTCTGTGTGGGACGGGGCTGTAAGCTCCAAGTGTTTTTCTTTGGTAGATTTTAAGTACGAATGTATTACATAAAATGGCTTTGAATTAAAATGGAAAAGATTTCCTTCGACCCTTGTACCACTGGAGAACTAGCTCAGTTTTTACTGGTGGATTTTATATTCTTTTCATTTGGATTGTTTGACCTGAAACCTTTGAATGCACGAAGCTCACAGAGCAAAAATTTCCTGTTCACACTCGTTTTAAAATTTGTTGTCATTCTGGTCAACTACAGCCATGGATGCTTTTCATGGTAAAAAAATATACTGATTTTGCTTTTTATTGCTTTAATAATCGTTTTGAAACGCTAACACACTGGTCATCCATCGCGTTCGTAGAACTCACAAGAACATTAAGAAGATCCTGTTGATGAAATGCTCCCGCCGTCCGGCGTTCATCCTCGACGCCGGGAGCAAAGTTGACATCTCATCCATGTTCCTCATAAGAGATCATCTGACTCTTCACGGTGACGGCTGACTAAAAAGCAGCAGGAATGAGAGGGTTACGCTGGTAAATGTGGTGTTAACCCTTTAGCTACCGTTGAATTACTATGTCCCAAACAAACTTTAAAAATTATTCCCTTTAGTACCATATTCTAAATGTTTCGTGCAAAATTACGAAAGATTAGTAAAGATAATTGGTAATTTAAGCAATATTTTTGATCAGTATGAGAATCATTTGGTCGTGATATGGTTAAGGAGCCCTCAATGGACGCCAGATGATTCGAGCAAGTGTCCACCTCCGAGCAGCTTCGCCGGGGTTCGACGGTCCTCAAATTAACTACTGGTATGACATTTGCTGTGCTGTATCGCAGATGGTTGTACCGCTATGTTAATTGTGTCGCGTAAACCTGAAAAAAAGTACAAAGTTGATACAGACGGCCAGAGAAGTAGCTGCTCTGCTAGACTGACTTATAAATAAGTCACTCAAACACTCAACACAAATGTAAAGGGAGCATGAATTTAGAAACGATTAAGAAATTTAAACTTCTCCTATATCTGATAAAAATGTTCAGAGTCGTAAAAATAACTGTTCAGTGAAAGATTAGTAGATTCTTGTTGGTGTTTGAGGCATGTTCATACTGAGTAATGATAAAAAATTTGTGTCATTTGAACACATAAAAGGCTTTTATGAAGTATTTCATGAAATTCTGTGGACACGATGAAATGAAAAAAGAAAACCGATGATTAAATTGTCTAATAAAACGAAAATCAAGGTGAAGTTCATAATATGAATTCACAATTATATGGTTCTGACAAACAAAACCTCTTAACTTCCCATAAATCATCACTTCTGTTTAAAAACTTCTCAGGTCAAGTACTGCAATGTTGATTGCTGCAGATAATGTAGTAGGTGACTCATGATGCTCATTTAGGTACTGAGTTTCAGTATGTACGTAAATTGTTAAACGACTATATCAACCATTCTGGCAAAAATTACTGTGTGCGATTTTGAAAAGTATGAAAAAAAGGACTTCAGTTCCAGGGCTTCCGTTTCGTGTTGTACAGATAAAAAGCTCGATTGATGTTTTGTGTTTTCTTGATGAAATGTCTTCTCATTTCGTCCTGCATGGTCTTAAACAATTAAGATTGCGTTATTCTATGCTGTCGTGGTACAAAGTTGTAATTCTGCAGAAGCAGACGGGGATGTAAGCTTGATGAAAAGCCCAGTTTGTGCTGCCTACGTTGTCTTGGTAGAAAGTTGTAATTCTACATCCTATGTAAGCTTGATGAAAAGCCCAGTTTGTGCTGCCTACGTTGTCTTGGTAGAAAGTTGTAATTCTACATCTTATGTAAGCTTGATGAAAAGCCCAGTTTGGGCTGCCTATGTTGTCTTGAGGAAAAATTAGGTTTACACCTTATCTGGTCTAGATGAAAAGTTAGTTTCGAGCCGTGCTATGTTGTTTCAGTGAGATCAGCTGCTCCATAGCCAAAGCTTTGATGCATCCAATCGAATCTGGCCTCCTAAAATTGCTGAAAAATTGCGTCGTCTTCTCATGTTGTAGTCTTTAAGTTTTGTAGCAGAGAAAGGGTTATTTAAAACTACATTTACAAAAAATGATATTGAGTTTTTATTTTAAATTTCACGCTCGTTTCTGTTGTTGTTTGAATGTGCTTTAAAAATGTGAAATTAAAGTTTATTGATTTGTTAAAAAGACTAGGAAAGGAAAATACAAGAAACTTCAATATGGAATCACTGAACTGATGCAGTCATCGCGAGTCAGAGTTACATTTTTGGCAAGCTTTATTTACAAAACCAGACAGTTCCGGTAGCAGTTCCACGGTTTAGATTTTATTGATCTGAAATTATTATAAAGATGAGTGCATTAAAGATTTGCGACGAATTATTGTGCTTTAAATGAATATTTTTCTTTAATATATACAGAACTTCCATTGTGTATCTTATCTACCAATAACATGGCCCAGATGTTACCCGTTGAAATTCCTTGATATATAAGGAATAAAATTCAGGATCTATAAAATAAATTAAATTTTTCTGTTTTACCTATAGTGCTATCAGAATCTGAATATTTTTCCTGAATGTATACAGAACTTCCATTTCCTATTTTATCTACCGATATCATGGGCGTTCAAGAGAAGAAAACTAATAACTGAAAAAATCGAGCATTTTATAATGGTCCGGTGCCTTTGTTATCCACAATACAATGCATATAATACATGCATACCCGTTCTGTTTTCAGTTCAATAATTATTTTTCAGTAATAGATAGGAAGTAATGGGACGGACACAGAGAGAGAGAGAGAGAGAGATGGAGACACACTGTCTATGTATTATATGAATGTAGATATTTTCTGTTTCCAGTGTCGGTTTCTCATTCCTATGAAGAATAAAATAAGATAAGTTCGTCACACCTCATGTATATCATGAAAATTATACGTTATCGTTGCAATCTTACTTCCTAAAAACTTGATCAATTTGAAACTTATTCTTTAGTCATAAAAATGAATACTGCTCATACAAAACTAGGTTCTTTTGTATATGTATATTTTTCGGTCTTATGTTCTGGCATATTACTTCACGATGTTTACTTATGAAACTGTAACATTTAAACATCTTCTGGCCTTCAACTTCTATACTCCTGATTATGTAAGACAATTTTTATTCAGGACTTGAAGTAATTTGTTTCTCTGTATCATCATTATTTTAACCAAAAAATGAGCAGCGTGAGGAAATTGACCGATCCTGCTTGCACTGCTTTGCCCCAGTTTTCTTCATGCTTACTAATGCTTGCTGCTCTACAGAATATACCATTCATCAGTCCTTATCCAAAATTCAGTTCCGCTATCACTTATTCTAAAATTCAAGAGCTCCCGAAACTGTGACCAAGCATGCATTTGAAACTGTGTACATATTGCAGGTCTCGTAATAAGTGTATACCTCAAATCATATAATAATTGTGTATTGTGAGTCATAGAAATATTGTGTACCACGAGTCATAAAATTATTGCGTAACATGGGTCAGGTTATTACTGCGTAAAAATCGATGACTGTGAATATGACGCCCTTCATCCTTCTACCCTACTTCATTCGAGGTGCCTGTGCGTGGTTGAGATGCCTGTGCGTGTTTGAGGCACCTGTGCATGATTGATGCATTATTTTCGAGGGAATAGGAGTTGAGTAGCAGCATAAAATGGACCACTCGGCTCTTTCCTGATATCATATTCTGTTTTAAAAAGTTCATCCCATCTGCCGATGCTGAAGCTCGCTTGGTCCTTCCATCGTATTTTACAGACGAGCCTCTGTGCTGAGCTCTAATGACGCGGGCCGCGTTGCGGATGCGAGACTCATTTGCAAATTTACATGGATGATTTAGACCCTGATTTGCTATTAATAATCGAGCAGTAAATGTTGCGTGCACCGGGGAGAAGACCAATCGGACGCTCGCTGAAGCGCCTGCAAGCTCGACAATTGCTCAGAATTCGTATGATGGAAAAGAGTTCATTTTCATGTATATGAAGAACACAAGTTTTTATTATCAATGAGTTTAAATCAAGAGTCTGCTCCATTTTTTCAGTACGAGTAAATCACTAGAAAAGACGTAACGATGTTCTTATACCAACTTAAAATAGTTCCATAGCCAGTAAAGTTCTGTTTATTTTTGCACCGTTCTTCAACACGGGCGATATGAATTCAGCCTTCAATATTTCAGTAATAGGAAGGTACTCACATTAAAACAGCAGAAATACTGCAGAATTGAATAAGGAAACAAGTGAGAGCATCTGTGCTGTCTATCACACAAATTATTTTTGCCATTGTCTCTGATCTTATGAACCCGTTTTCCAGCGAAAGTTGCTAAAACTTGTATGCTTGTATAGTCATCGAAAAATAATTATTGCACAAAACATACCGTAAATATGCGACAGCAAAAGAGAATTGGAGTGTAATTGGAAGCGCTTTGATCAAACGTTTGTTTGGATCACAGGAAAATCATCGCCAAACAGCTGGCTGTTCGTCACGTTACACGTAAAACTGGATCAATTTAACTGATGTAGAAACTGGATTTAATGCTTTGAACATTTTTTTTAATTTACTCTTGAAAAACAGAATTGAATCAGTCTCCCAGCGAGTCTGTTGAGACGTAATGAGAGGCAGATAAATCAGATAAAGAGGTTCATTATTTCATTTATTGTGGAGCGCATTCCATTAATGTTTGCACAGCTCTGCTCTCCTGGAACTATGAAGCATGAAGTTAATCTGGAATTATGAAGCATGAAGTTAATCTGGAAGTATGAAGCATGAAGTTAATCTGGAAGTATGAAGCATGAAGTTAATCTGGAAGTATGAAGCATGAAGTTAATCTGGAAGTATGAAGCATGAAGTTAATCTGGAACTAAGAAGCATGAAGTTAATCTGGAACTATGAAGCATGAAGTTAATCTGGAACTATGAAGCATGAAGTTAATCTGGAAGTATGAAGCATGAAGTTAATCTGGAACTATGAAGCATGAAGTTAATCTGGAAGTATGAAGCATGAAGTTAATCTGGAAGTATGAAGCATGAAGTTCATCTGGAAGTATGAAGCATGAAGTTCATCTGGAAGTATGAAACATGAAGTTCATCTGGAAGTATGAAGCATGAAGTTCATCAGGAAGCTGTTCATTTAAAAAAATCATTTTGTTATGGACTTAAATCAAATCTATTAATATTCTATTTCTGTAACATTAGCCAACGAACGAAAATTCAAGGCATAGAAAATTCTGAGAAACGTGTCTTTACTATAACTCAACCATGAAGATCAGTCAAAGACATCATTTGAATGATGTGGGGTGTGCAGAGTTATTTTGTTTCGCTCCTAAGTGTTTTGAACCAATATTACCATACAAAGTGTCTTTTAGGAACATATATACACTCTATGATATTTCATACGTTATTTATGTAGATACATCCTAGTGTACTTGAAATAGCATATTCTATATTTTTTGTAGTACACACTATACTTTATGTAGCACACACTATACTTGATGAAGTGTACATACACTATACTTTATGAAGTTACGTACGCTGGCAATTCTCTTTTGATCAGAGAAGCAGTCGGTCATGAGGAGACTTTTACAGATGACAAAGCTACTCCCACTTCCAAGATTTGCTGCCATAACACACCATAAGCGTTAGACCTACACGCTAGCACACACAGATACTCATGCATAAACCATTCAGCCTACACGAAACATTAAACAAACTTTTGTGAGCCAAAATGTTCGAGTATAATCTAACATCTTAGCAGCCAAGGATACAAATTAAGAACGGAAAAAAATGATAGAAAGTTGCTGGTTGTTCACGATGAAAATTCATAACAATGAATAAAGAAGTTTTGCTACATAATATAACGAATTATTTCAATCTTGGTTAACTTTAGCTTCATTTATCTTGCGTAAAATAAATTCTCTTAGCAATTAAGTTTGAACTTGAACTAATATCCAACGCAAATTTGAAGGCTGGCATCTGACGAGAAAAATCTTATGCAACGTCAAACGTTTTCAAGTCAGCATCGAGCATAAGCCAAGTGTCAATGTAGAGCTGAGCAGGTGAAAAAACTCGTATAAAACGGTAGATTTATGGCTGTTTGGGCTCGACACAGTCTCTTTACGAGCTGTTAACGATTTGAAGGCGTTTACGGCAGAGCATCGTCCAAAACACGACGGCATTCCCGTTGCTTTCTGAAGGCGATGCCGCTGACGCCCACACTAGCCGTGGTGCTTATTTTGTGCGACCGCCCATCCGGATGCTCTATTGAATGCATTCCTTGATGTCACGCATTGAATGCATTCCTTGATGTCACGCATTGAATGCATTCCTTGATGTCACGCATGGATCCCAATAATGCACGCGCATGCAGGCCTGGTATCCATCCAAATATTAAAGTCGAGTACGTATGCGGTCGCTTGCAATATTGCCAAGCTTCAAGAACATAGAAAATGGTAAGAAAGTAAATAATATTTGCTGAAAAGCTTTCAGGGTTTGAAGAAAATTTTAAAAATGTTCTTTTCGTCATCTATCATTAAACCCACTTTGTTTAATTTTTAATCAAATGCATGATTGTTTTGAACTATGAATAACAAGATTGGAACGCATAATGGCTGGTTGCTTAATTCGAAACACACCCGTTCAAGTAACATGTTATTTCGGTTCTTAATTTTAAACTCATCAATTTATTTGCTAAAGCACTTGCATCACTTGAGAGGCTACAGGATATACTATAAAGGGTGACCCAAAAAAACGAATTTTTATTCTGATAAGTATTCAGAATCCTAATTGTTATTCAAACCAGTTCACTCATATCCAATTAAACGTCCATTTTATGCATACAATTGGTGTTTTAAATACCAATAAATCTATACTATTATAAGAGCTGCGTCCGTCCGTCTGTCTGTCCGTGTGTCACACTCTTCTAATCGATAGCTTTGATAGCAACAAGGGTAGAGCTTAAGAAATACAGGAAATCATTCTATTGCATTATTTTTCTGTGGCAATTTAATTCCCTTTTACTTGAATTATGGTATCCAGAATCCACAAACGGTTTATTTTTACAGACAGAAATTTTCTTTGGACATTTTTCTGTTGAAATTCATTATGATGCTTTGATATTTTTAATTAATAATGCGGAAATAAATGTTTTAAATTAGTTTGACCAGTGACCTGGCTACCACTTAGTATAAAGCCAAAGATCTTGGAAATTGAGTTATTCTTTTCGGAATTGTGATTTTCTTGAAAAGCTTCAAAAAGATAATGGAGGATATTTCAGAATAAAATTCCGACAAAAAAGGCGAACATGGATAGAAACATGTCCAACCGTAAGAGAGAAACAGCAAAACTTCGACAGCAAGAAAGACGCCGAAGACTACCGGACGAACAACGCGAAATGGCAAGGCGAAGCTATGCTGCTCGCATGGCAAAGTTAACGGGTACACATTGCACTAGACAATACAATGCATTGTATTGTCGGTACCACAGACACCGGATCACTAACAAACACTCCATTTTTCCGTTATTGGCTTTCTTCTCCCACTCGGCCCTGTTATTGGTAGGTAAAATAGAAAATGAAAGGTCGGTATACATTCATGAAAAATATTCAGATTTTGATGATACTGCGGGGAAAAATGAAAAATGTATTTTACTTCATAAATCCTGAATTTTGCGGATACACATTGCACAAGTAATAATAAATTTCAGTTGACTATTTTCTTGGATCACCCTGTGGTGTGCAATTTGGGTAGAGCATCTATTTCTTGGGGTCTGCCTCACCAGCTTCTACCTCTATCAATGAATGGGCTGTTATTGTTGTTGATCGTTGAAGGTAAATGACCCGTCGGGAGAGTCTGGCCTCCACCCGACAGCTGAATGACAGTGACGACAGTGACGACATTTCACCGACCGTTCATCAAAAAAACGAAGTAAAGATGGAACTTTGTTCAACAAGGATTCACAACATTTGTTCTAGATTTTAGATTTTTAATGTTAACATCTTAAGATTAGTAATGATGCCCCCAGCGATTGTTCCTATTCTTCTGCGTTGTGACTTGAGGTAGAGGCTCGTAAGAACGAGTAGACATGAGCTGAAAGTTCGAGAAAATAGCCAGTTCATCAGTCGGTCTTACTAGTTCGCTGCGTTGCAAACAGGAGAAATTCAAATGCTCTTGGAAACTAGAACCAGAGATCGTGCAGCACAAGCTTCGGTCACTGACCACTCGACTAGAGTGGATGCCACAGAGATAGTAAAGCTATCACAGCCCAGAGTCAACAGCTCTGGCAAGAAGAATGACTTCGAACTCAAGCTTTCACTGTGTTCTTACCTGACAGTTCCCGTGGAAATTCCACGATTTAGGTTTGACCAATTTGAAATTATTATAGAGATGAATACCTTAAAGATTTACAAAGAATTATTGTTTTGAATGACTACTTTTTATTAATTTCATTCAGAACTTCCTTTCTACATTTTATCTACCGATAACTTGATCCAGATATTACCCGTTGAAATTCATTGGTGTAAAAGTAATAAAATTAAGCATCCATGAAATAAAATACAGTTTTCAGTTTGACCAGAGAATATTTTTCATCAATATAGACAGAACTTCCATTCTGTATCTTAGTTACCGTTAACATGGCTGTGTAAAAAAAATAAAAGCTAATAACAGAAAAAATCGAGTTTTTTATAGTGATCCGGTACTTTTGGTATCTACTATACAATACTCATAATACATGCATACCTGTTCTGATTTAAGTTCAATATTTTTTTCTTCAGTATTAGATAGGAATTAATGGGACGGACACACAGAGAGAGAGAGAGAGAGAGAGAGAAAGATGAAGATACACTGTCTATTATATATGTATGTAGACTAGTATGTAGACCCACAAGGTAAAATTCACGTATTTTTAACTGAAGTTTTTCGTTTGATTTACCAGTAGACGCGGGCTTTGCAAAGGAGTTTTCACATTTAAGCATGTGCCTTAGGTATTCACACTACAATGCTTGCAAAACATGTATATCCTACTGAATTTCTTCCTATCTACATCCTTAGCAGCGTGACAGAGAGACAGACCAAGTAAACAAACAACAAACTATATTATTATATAGGAGAATTGTTGATTGAAATCTCGTGAAGTTCAGCGCTTTACAATCAAGCGATTTTGCAGTAATCCATGCTTCAAGACCTGTGACTCAATTTCTAGTATTTGGGTTCAGAATATTAATTCTTTTGAGTGAGATACAAATACTCGTGTGTTGTGTTGACGCTGCCTTGAACGTGTTCGTTTGTTTTCTGTTCCCGTCTAATCGATGTATCCTGCGTCATCCTCCTCCTTGTTGGGCATAGCCTTATATTTTTCCTTCATTTATGATGTTCTTACCGCTGAATTTTCTCGACCAGTCTACATGATATTTTATTTAAATACTTGACCTTACGTTTTATGTTGATGTTAGTAATTCATTTTGAAAGCAGTTTACATGCTATATATCTGAAACGTAGGAAAAGACTAATTTGACCGATAAGACTAATCTTAAAGCCGAACATTAATGCACTTCAAACTAGCGACTTGCTAATGTGCATCAGGTAAATGCGTGACACGCTTCTTAACATTTGTTTAAATTCCATACACCGAGAAGTGGAAAGGCTTCAGTAAATGTATGCTAGCGTTCAGAGAAAAGAAATTTTTGAATTTTAGTCGAGTATTTTCAATTTCTTTAAGTAATCAAGAATTAAATATTGACCCTCATTGCTAGATGACTGAGCCTCCAGCACAAGGCTGCAAACATGAGCGGCAAGTAAAGGGAGAGGTAAATATGATCATAGCTCAACCTCAAATTATTGCTAGTCACTTCTTACTCGAAAAGTACGGGTGTTATACTCCATTAGTGATCTAAGAATCTACAATTTAACGAGGCAATAAAACCGTCGGCGTGCAAATACGTACAACCGCTTACATTCAAAAGGAAGGCGTGTATTGCACAGCACACACTCTCATAGCACCCACACGTCGCTTTTAAACTTCAAAAACTCCATGCCAGTAAAGCAATTGATTTAACAAGTATAATTATGTGGTAGAGCTGAATAAACTTTAGCAAAACTGTTGCACGGTCACTTCTATTTGCTTACTCTATGAACGCCAGGATCCCGAATCAAGTAGCGCTGTATTCAGGATACCTGAGGTGTTTGTGCTTCCTTAATTGCTTGTGTTTGTTAGCGTGATGTTGTGCTGTGCTCACGATGTTGTCTCCTTAGGCAGCTGTAGGAGGGACACTTGGCGTGCGTATTGAAACGAGGCTTTTGTTTTGCATTAAAGTCAAGGTTATTGCTATACATACATGCATGTATATGTTACTTACCTTCTCGGAAAATTGAGCCTCTGAAAGCTTGCACGCGTGTAGCGTTTTCTGAAAATAAGCTAGGAAATTCATTGACATGACGTATACATCTGATTTTTTATTTGATCTAGCTTCCTATATGTAGCATATATTTTTGCAGAGCTAGGGGAAGGTGTGTCTGGAAGCTATTGTTGACGTTTCCGTATTGGCTACATTTTGTAATTAATTCATTTTTTAGTTGTTTTCTTAGACTGGTTCGTTTCGCTTCGTACCTTTTTTCGTCCAGATGTGTTCAATATGCGAAATAACTTGTATGCAATTATTTTTATTCATACCCTAACTAGCACGATCAAAAAAAACCTCCATCACTTGAAATTTATTACTTATGATATTGAGTTTTTTCTTATTGAATATGCATGCTTTTCAAGTAAAAATTTATCAGTTAAAATAAAACGTTGAGAATTGCTATTTCGTAACAGGCACCATCTGCCTTCAGTTCGCATGAAATGCAATTTCAACTCGCAGTTTTTCACTATATTTTAACTACATATGTAAAAGAGATAAGAATATTTCATAAGCAGCTTTGCAGCTCATCATCATAGCTGGGATTGCTCTGCTCATTTGCACAGTTACCATTCCCACTGCCCGCCTTTACTTGATTCCAGTCCGAAATGAGAGTCTAATTGTTAGCGCTGTATCTCTAGGGCATTTTTGGGCAGCGAAGTGAGCCTCGCTTGCCTATAAATTACCCTCAAATGTTAAGCAGCAGCCGGGTTGTTAGAATTCTTGGCTTGAGCTTTAAACGACAAACGGATAAATTTTCCTATGCATATAATATTAAATCAAAAATTCCCCTACACTAAATTAAATGATCTACCCATGTTTTCAATCATGAAATAACGATTATATAGTTTGGTTCGTAGATGTTTCTGTGATTTGTAACCATAATTTCGCTGTCTGTATAGAGTATGAATGGGGAAATTTTTCGAGAGATTTTACATCAGACATGTGGATCCTCAAGTAGAATTTGAGCCAGAGAGATGGCAGGTGATATGTTATTTATGTCTACTCTGTACATTATTTCTACAACTTAAACAATACATTCTGTATATGTATCTAATATTATTCTTTGAACAGCACTTAAAAAGCTATGAGCAACAAAGAACAAATAAAATATTTTTCTCACTAGGGAAACTGTCCTCCACATCAATTGCCAAGATTGATCTATTATAGCTTCGGATTTATACCTCTGTTCAGCTAATTATAATTTTCATTTCCTATTATTCAACAGCTTTTCCACCCAAATTTGCAAAAGAACCGAAATTATTATGCAATCTCTTACTTAATTTATCAATTAAGAAAAATTGCAGGAGCGTGCCGTTGCTCTTTTACACAAAAATTATTTCCAGAAAAAAATAGCTCTGAAAGTTGCATTAAGTACTTGCTATCTTTGTCACGGGGTGCAAATGACTTTAACTACTCACCTCCATATGAACTCTTGTGTCTAACAACTTAAAAACATGCGCAATTGACTGTTTCTACAAGTCGAGTTAATCGAGCAAAGCAAAGAGAGCTACAGTAACCAACATCTGGCAGACGTAGTACAACATGACCACTTGTTTATGACAGGATGATATTTCCCTGCTCATTAAAGCCATTAAGAGACCTCTGCAAAAATATTAGAGAGCGGAGTTGAGCATACACCAGCCCGCAGGGCATGAGTTTAGCTTCATAACATTTTATAAGAGTTTTTCTAATCTCTACATGGTGAGAAAAGGAAAATAATATATTAAAATAAAATTGATGCGTAAAAATTTGAAGTTTGTCTCAACAACGTCCGTCATATTATTAATCCCCGAATGACTTTCTAAAGTACGTAGACATGAAAACAAAATCCTAAGTAGCCATACAACAACTCAAAGCAGCTGGTATAATGGGAGTATTGACATTCAGGCAGAATGTTTTCGTCTGTTACAGTCAAACAACTCAGCAGTGTTAGGCACGCAACTGGAAAATAATTGTAGTGCGACTGCAACCGCAAATTATCAAAAATAGTTGCGATCGCAAACGCAACAGCGTCAACACAAACTCAAAAGTCACTGTTGCAACCGCAATCCACAACCACAACTATCAAATAACAAAACTACTCAAAAAATATTGAGTGTGTACAACTCACACAGAAACACTAATGAAAAGTCCTCAATAAAAAAGTATTTTTGGCTCAATGAGGGACTGCGAGAAGTCACGGAATATCAAATCGTTTTAAAGCTTACTGGGCTTAGATCCTATTTTTATTGCCGTCGCCAATCAATTTTTCCTATATTTTACTTTCAGTATGGTAGTATTACTAATTACTTCATTATGAAATATTAGCAATTTGTACTTACTTTTTCAAGTTCATTTAAAGAGCCTGGTTCACAATTGATTCGCCTTCAGAAATGCGAGTATTTTCGAAGAGGCTGTCTGAAAAACGAACACGTTTAGGTCTCACTATTTTTTTACTAAATGAAAAAGCTTTCAACTGTAGCACTTGAGAGTATGGAAGAATTGAACTTTATAAAGCATGAAATAAAGTTACTCTAGGGATACATAGCCAAATGAATAGCTGGATGTTTGAACCGGTCAATGACTGGTTCCGTTAACCATTCCTTTATTTTATTTGAAGTATCTTTTTTCTTGTTGTTGCGCTCATTTTTAAATAAAAACAGAAGAAATCCTCATCTGTCTCAGTTTCCGTACTGCTACTCTCGGAAGACATGGTAGCGGTATTCTTGATTTCTAAGGCAATTTTTTTATTTATGTTTTATTCGCTTCATAAGGTTCACTCAAGTTATTATCATTAATATTCATTATTTTTTCAAATGTTGTTTTCAACTTACACTCTTCAAAGTTGCAGTTGCGACTTACGATGAAATTAGCTCGAAATAATTGCGCTGCAACCCCAATTAGCAGCTCTTCAAAAATAGTTACGACGCAGAATAGAATAAGGCAATAGGAACGAGCCGTTTGGCCCATTCTTGGTTCAATACCGAAGTCCCATGCCGTCTAAAGTAAATCCATCAGTCATGCACGTACACCTTAACCACGTAAGTCAATTTAGTCGTGTGCACACATATCACACACGCACAGGCGTTTATGTCACGAGCATTTATCTCAATCATACATTAACCTTAAGGAGTTAGGGAAATAGTTAGTAGGATGTAGTACTGGAGGGGTTCGTAATCCAAAATTTACCAAGACGATTTTTGAATGTGTTCACAG
>VCRD01000444.1:0-30617 GCA_006783055.1 Trinorchestia longiramus
GTGCGGGTGGATCTGGGAAGGGATCGCTCTTCTTCAGAACTGAGTGGAGAGGACAGTTGGAGGACCCTGTTGGGGCCGGCTGCAGAGATGGCCTGCTGAACTCCTGACGAGTGCAGGGAGTTTAGGGATTGCCTATAGGTGGAGGGAAGGCAGTCCCCGTTTGGAGATAGAAGGTGAGCTATGGAGGGTAGAAAGCGGGATTGGAGGGTATGCTTCATACTACATGGGCCGGAGGGTTGGGTGACTGTGAGGTAGTTGGGGTGGTGAAGGCGAAGGGAGCTGAGGAGGTACTGGGAGCAAAGAAGGGAGAGGTGGTCGGCTACAGGAAGGACCGCCGTCTCCCTGTGAAGATGCAAGGTGGAAGCCATTGTGTAGGAACCGGAGGTTATTCGAAGGGCGGCGTTCTGGATTGTTTGGACTTTTGAGGGGGAAGCGTTGGGAATCCAGATGGGAGCTGCGTAGGTAACTATTGAGTTGATGAGGTCCTTGTATGTGAGTGATAGTTTCCTTTTGCAGGCCCCAGGAGAAACCAGCAAGGGCTTTCAGGATATTTAACCTATGCCGGGCCTTCTCACAGATTGTATTTATGTGAGGGGTAAAGGTGAAGTGGGGGTCAAAGGTAATTCCCAGGATTTTGGTGAACCAACAGTGTGTTAGGTCGGTCTCCTCCAAGGTGACATGAGGGTTGGTGCGGGACTGGTGAGTGTCAGGAGTGAAGAGGGAGGTTTGAGATTTGGCTATTGATACTGTGAGGCCCTTTTGTTGGGCCCATGTGGCGACATCAGAGGAATGGGCGAAGAGGATGGCGGAGGCATCAGGGATTTTGATTGTTGTTGCTAGTGCTGTGAAGTCGTCAGCGCATGAAGTGATGAGAGGTGCAGTGGTAGGGTAGTCGGAGACAAATAGATTGAAAAGTGCTGGGGATATAACAGAACCCTGGGGGACGCTCTCTAGGACGGGTCTGGAGGAGGAGAGGTGGTGGGAGCATTTGGCTGATCTGACCTTGAGGTAGCAGACCAGCCAGCGGACTATGTGGTGGTTGAGGGGGAGAGAGAAGATTTGGGAGATGAGTTAAGGGTGGGGGACGGTGTCAAAAGCTTTGGAGAAGTCTATGGCCATGATAGTTGTGCGGAGGTGGTGGAGTGAAGGGGGCGGAAGTCGTGTTGGGAATCTGAAAGAGGGATGGCTGCCGTCAGGTGCGGCAGGAGCAAACGTTCCAGGACTTTGACGGCAGGACAGAGAAGTGATATGGGGCGGTAGGAAGAGCTGAGAGAGGGTGGCTTGCCAGGTTTGGGGATGGTGATGATGGTCGTTTTCCAAATTGAAGGGATAGTGGCATGGGAGAGGTTGAAGGTGTTGGTGAGATAGGATATGCCTGAGGGGCCGAGGTGGCGGATGTGGAGTATGGGGAGGTTGTCAAGACCGGCTGCGGTGGAAGTGCCGGACTTTTGATGGTCTCCCGCGTTTGGTCGGCAGTGAAAGGAGGGAAGGATCGGTCCAAGGGGTGGAGTTTGTGGATAGATCTAAAGATCTTGCGGGATGATTTGTTACGTCGAAAATGAGGGACAATAGTGAATTGGCGGCAGAAGGATTGAGCTACAATGGGGTTAGAAGTGGTGACTCGGTTACCAAAAGTAATGGGTTGGTTGGGGGGTTGATTGTTGAACTTGCTAGAGAGGGATTTGAGGAGGGACCAAAATTGGGAGGGGTTTTGTAGTAAGCTATGGGACTGGACTTTGTCAATCCAGGTCTGGCAGGAGTGAGTTGAGAAGGCCAAGGGGTTGTTGTTGTTGTTGTTAAGCTCTTCAATGGCCTATACATTCTTCTATTTGAACTTTATTTGACTGACTTAGGCTGCCAAAATCATGTCCAACTTTGTCAAAATGCAAGTAGAAAATTAATCTTACTGGCTAAGTAAAATTACTGAATAACTAATTACAGATTGGTGGACACAGATTGCCACTTCTCCATAATTGACAGTGTATCACACACAAAGGTATTTACATCAAAAGTATTTTGCTAGTAAAGATAAAGATTGTTTACATCCTTCTAAAGTAACAAAGGCACTTTAAATTGAGTTCCCAGTAGAAAGTTAATTGTTTGGGTCTCTACTACTATTCAAAACAAAGTCTTGGAGAATAAATTATTCTACATGTGATAGTCAATAGAGCGGAGCAGATTTAAATTACACATCTCATATTTGTTTATATCATTAACTTAACAATAAAAATATGCATTTAAACAATGAAAAAATGATTATTTATTCCTAATCAATTAGTTTCTTATTTGTTTCTGCACACTCTGATGCAGTCGAAGCACAAAATAAGAAGTACTTTTGTGCAATTTCTATTCATCTTCACTCATTTTATATTCATTTACAGAAACTCACTTTTATGTTAAGAGCATTTGTAACTTAGACTTAGATTTGTGGGCCTTTGTAACAGCTTTCAATTCTCTTCAATATACACACATACAACAGGGAGGCATCCCAGAGTATTTCTCCTGCGAGCAGGGTTGTCTAGAATAATTCCTCAAGGGCCACTCAGTTGTTGGTAGAACTGGAGCCCACCAAAAAGGCTTCTGGAAAGTGGAGTAACACTCAGCCCACCAGCCTGGTCTCAAGCAACTGTACTGCAGTTTAGGTTCTTGTCAAAGCTTTCAGTTTCTCTGTTAAAGTTCACAAAACTGATATCAGTATTAGTTCAGGAGAGTGAGGGTCTCTGTCCAATTCCTTTTTTTAGAAATCCTCCAACCTTCTCACAGTAGACAGGAACTGGGCTAAGACTCTTATGATGCAGAGCTGCACTCTAGATGAGCAGTCACCACTACCAAGGACATTCTTCAAGTCAAACTGCAGGCCAAGGCATTGAAGCAATCTTTTTAACAGTGTTTATTTGGAGCTTTGAAAACTAGTCCATGTAGCCCCAGGTCAGAATTTAGGTTAAATTATTCCTTTGTTTACAATGTTTCCCTTGTTCTAACCTGCAAAAAATAGAGAATTTCAAATATTAAGCAAAGGATGGCTAGAGATTCTGCCATTCAAGATTCTGTAAATATTTCAATATTAACAATATTTCATATTCACAATTTTATTCTCCTAGTTATTTGTATACATATTACAATCAAAGTCTACTGTTAGTTGCTAAGGCATGCCTGACCCAGTGCCACACATGAGTTGATGTATCTGTACTGAAAGTCCAGCCTGGTGCTTCTTAAGGCCAAGATGCAAAAATATCTTATTTGACCCAAAGTGTCATTGCAAAAACCACTCTTGAAGGCATATCTCTGAAGGAGTGAAATTGGGGATTGGCAGAGACTAAGGAAACAACCCTTCTTACAAGTGGCAACTCTTTACAGTAACCTATATCAGAGCTGCTTAAGGAAGTGTTTCCCATCTCTGTTTTAAAACTCTATTTCATTTCTGAAGAATTAGGGTTAGTACCAAAGGAGGTTAGTAACATTGGTCTACTTGGTCTTTCTTGTTTTCTATAAATTATAACCATTCAGAATCAGTTTTGACATAACGCTTGTGAGAGCCAGACTGTATCAGGTCCTGGTTTTGAATTTTTGTTCACTCATCTATTTTATCCTATATATTTTCTAATTTGTGAATTTTTTCAAAGTATCGGAAAAGAGCCTCCACGATCAATTTTTGTACATTTTCAGGGAAGGAAGCACCTCCTGATATGTTTTTCAAGGAAGCAGGAATTTTTAGAGAGGTTAGAGTGTTGGTTAGATTGGTGCATTTGTCAGAATAGTTTAAACAATTAAAGAGCACATGTTCTATAGTTTCTACTCTACCACATGGGCAATTGGGATTATCTATTTGATTGAAATAGAACAATTGGGCCTAAAACCTGTATGCCCAAAACAAAGTCTACCCAAGGCACTTTCTACATGACGATTGTTATGGGAGGCCCAGGGCCACCTAGCTGAGCTGCCTCTAATTTGCACGAGGTGGCACCCCTTCCTGGTTACCCTTCCCTGATGTAGCCATGTTAATTTCCAAGGTGCCCTAAATGTTTTACATGCACGACTTACAGTTTCTTCCTTAGAGTAGGGCATCAGTGTGCAGTATTGCAGTAAATACACTGCTTTAGCAGCACTATCTGCAGCCTCATTACCCAGCACACATCTAGGCCTGGAATAAACTGCATTCTAATACCATGAGAGGAAATAATGTTTATCAACTTGTTCTGTATATTGTAGACCAGAGGAATGTAGTATTTAGGTTTTGTGTTGCAAATCAAATATACAGAGCTCAGAGTCAGTGTAAATGACATATTTATTAGAGGGACCAGAATTCTCCAAGATCCAAGATAAGGCATCACTTATTGCATACAATTTGCACTCTATTACCTGTTTTTGTGGGCAAAATTTCCAATTTAGTGTGACTCCTTTTCAGGGGACCACAACTGTGGTTGAGGAAGAACAAGTGGGCTCAGTAATTCGTGAAACATCTGTAAATATAGCTATGTAATCTGCAAACTTTGTATCCAATAGTACATCATAGGTCTGGATAACTGATTGGGAGGTTAATGAAGACAGAGAAGGTAAAAATTTAGTAAGAATGCAGTCATCTATCCTGAACCTAGGAGGAAGTGGTGAGATTATTGGAGCTGCATTTGTAGAAAGAGTTAGGAGGCTAACTTAGGGAAAAATAGCTCTCACACACAGTAAAGGTGGGCAATAGGAAAGAACCAATTTGAGAGATATTTAACCTATGAACCAGCTCAGAATTAACTACATTGAGAGGCAGTTGGAGCAGTCAACAGTAGTACCTGCATGCTATTTTTTCCCGGTGTAGAGCCAAAGGTGGAATGTCGGCTTCTATTTGAAGGTAAGTGATGGGAGTAGCTTCACGGCACCCAGTTGCAATGCGCAGACATTGGTTCTGGATACTGTTCAACTTGAAGAGATTACTCGCTTTGTAAGATTCTTTTCCCTCTTCTTTGTCGTGTTTATTCAGGGCTTCGAACACTAATCCAGTAATGTTGGTACACTCTCGAAGTTGGATCACGACGCGATGTAAGCGACGGACAATTATGATTTCCTCTGCAGCGGAACGCTCGTCAATAACAAGCAGCTACCACGGAAGCGATTCGAGCACGATTTAGTATTGGCAAAAAAACAATCTTTATTTCCAATCGAGTACACAGTACATAGACATTAGTACATTGGTTTTTCAAATTCTTAAGGTTAACATTCTAAGAGTAAGGGTGATGGTGAGCTCCATGCCACGATCCCGGGAGGTTGATGGGCGTCTTCATGGGCGGGGAGTTGAGTGCTTAGCGGGTTGAGTGCACGGCGCGGCGTACGAGAAACAGCTCGTGTCCATGGCCGGGTTCGAACCCGTGGTCTTTCTACATGAAGCAGAGACCCGATACAGAACACAGGCCGCAGACCACTCGACCACGGTGGCAAGTGGAAAACAAGTGGAATGCAAGATGTGTTGAAGAGGACTCTGGTATGAGATATCTTGTAGGGCTGGATGAGGAATGTAACATGACTGTTGTGGATGCAATGAAAGATTTCTTAATGCATGCATGGAATAAGCGACAGTGATGTTGAATAGTCATTTTTTTAATCTGACAACCTATTAAGCATGTGGGGCTGTTTATGACAAGCTGGATCTTCCAGTGATGCCTTCACTTAGCTGGTTCATTTGCATGGAATGACTCAGGGTGGCGCCAGAAGAATCACTTTAGACGACCCTGGCTGACAGGAGAAAAACTCTGAGATGCCACCCAGCTACACCTCTGTATTAGAGGGAATTGAAGGCCGTCACAAAGGCCCCAGCCAAACGCTGACTCTTAAATCTAAGTCTAAGTCTAAGTCTGAGATGCTTGGGAGCCTAGACATGTAACAAGAATGGTATCGCTTTATATACCATTCATATCATATTCTATATTTTATTAACTGAATTCCAATCTCCTTACGTATAATAGCAAATACTTTTTCAATATATATGAGCAATAATGTCATTTCCGTCACTAGAAATTAGCGTAATTATCATCATAGAAATTCATCATTGTTTTCTTATAGTTCATGGTCAATTCTCTTGATAACCTAGAGGCGCATTTTATTTGAAATTAATAACCAGTTCCAGATACCAATAATAATTTAAGACACACATTGTGGCAACACCAATAATAGTTCTAGCCTCGTCTATAGCGACACCGATTAGTATTATTAGTGTTGATTCGTACGTCGAGCTAGACGACTTTCGGGAAGGAGTTATCCACCCCTGCTCACAAGTCTCTGCTCATAACACACTATTCACAAGTTACTACCTGTTCACAACTTACCACACTGCTTACTATTAAATTAGAACTACTCACTGCAAATTAAAACAACTCACTGCTGAGTAAATGCACACTGTTTCTTCACCAGCATATCACTGCAAGAAATATACTTACGTGTGTACTACCATCACTGCAGTATAAAAACTCACTGCAGGTAATATGTCAATATCTACTCACTGCACGTGATATGTTAGTTGTCTTTGACTGTCAATATGAATTCACTGCATACTTGCTACTTAATGCACACGACATCTTGCATTCAAACTGACTACTCGCTATACTTGTGGAGCACACCCATTGCCGTTACTGAAGTAATCCAATGCGACAAGTAATTTACTTACTGTCTGCAGTATTCGTATTATATTCATATTGTATGGATTTGATTTTTACCACGCAGTCTGTAGTTCAAAATACATTATTATAATTTTTCTTTATATAACCTGAAGCAACAGTTGTAACGAAGATTTCCTTTTGTGAAGCAGTGTGCAATTGACAGCTAGATTGTATTGCAAATCTCATTTCCGTGTGGTCACGTTTTCATTTAAATGATTTAAATTGTGCTTGAAAAATTTTTTGTGCTTTGTTTCACGTCGTCCCAGAATTATTTATCAATCCAATAAATGAAAACTCTCATTAATAACCATGGTGTAAGACAGTAAATATCACTGTCTAATTTCGTGTCACTTGTTTCCCTACGTTAAAGTATGTACGACCATCACTCTAAAAGGTCGACCAGCCAATTTTGATACGGTTATTAAATTTCATGGTCGCGCAAGAGAAAATGCCTAGCGATATTTCAGTTCGTATTTCTTGTAGTAGCCAGCTAAATTTGGTACAGTGCTTTAAGTCCTTTACTCGTCAGTTTCCTTGTAATGTTGTCTCGTAATGTTGATTCGTTTCGCTAAATTTTGTATTCACGTCAAGTTACTTATTGGTCCTTATCTGGACAGGCCTTTTTTTACAGATCTCAAGCTTCTAGCGCTCAGTCCTCAATTTGGCTCTCGATCTTGGCCCCAATCTCAGCTCTGATTTTGGTAGTGTTTATGAATAAATCGGCAATCTACAAAGCCGATCGTATCACTGCCCTCGAAGAACTCCCACAAATCGATCACAACAGAAAAATAGCCGTTCCCGAAAGAGGTGTCTGCACTTCTTCGCGAGGGAATCAAAGTAAGTGAGGTCGCAAATCTGGTCGGGGTGTCCCGTACCACTGTCTATGTGACCAGACATGCTGGCTGTAGGTGAAAGAGTGTAGTGGATCGAGACAGCTTGTGAGAGGCCATTCAAAACAGTCCCTTGACGTCCATGCGCCAACACGCCAGGACGCTCGAGGTTGGAGCGGCCACAGTTCGACGAGCTGTCGCAAAGCTGAGAGGCAAGTTCCTTGTCATTTTTGAGAGGCCGTTACTCACGCCAGCCATCCGCACCAGGTATCTTGAACGTTTCCAGAAGCTCATAAATGATTTCAAGTCTGCTCTAACTGTTCGGGTGATCATCTCAGATGAAAAGACTTGGACAGGTGACCCTGTGAGAAACGTTGAGGCCCGCACATTGAGGCAAAGGCCTGCCGCATTCGCCACCCAAACATCACCGCTCTTAAAGCGTCCGTTGACAGGAAGTGGATGACCATGAACAAGGGCTACGTTGTCAAATCCTGCAAAACCTTCAGGCGCCGTCTCGAGGCCGTCATCGCTGCCGATGGAGGTTATGTTGAATAAAATTGAAGATTAAACCGGTATTATTATTGCCTGAAAATGTTGTTCAATTTGATCGAAGAGTTTATGAGGTACCTAATGCAGAATTTAGATTTAGGGTTTGTTCAGTTTTTTTTTGGCCCACCCGGTACCTTAAAAAAATTCAGAAAATGTTCAAGAAAATTTTTTATTTGGCATGTTTACGAAGAAAATATAGGGTCAAGTTTCTTGAAAGCTATACCTAATTAATGTTTACAGTGAAAAGAGCCAATTTGTACTAGTGCAACTCCGAAGATTGACACGGCAATTTATGTGGGGCCTGAGAACAGCAAAGGTTGACAAGGCAATTTATCAGGAGGCTTGAGAAGAGCGAGAATTGACAAGGCAATTTGTATCGAGGCCTGAGAACAACGGAGATTGACAAGCGTTAGCCCAGGAATGACACGCTTATGATTGACATGACTATTATCCGGAGTTTATATTCTGCATAGCACGCAATCATGTATATATTTTTAATAACTTGTGACACATTCTAACTAAATATACAAGGTGGCCATAAGTAAGGTACCTTTTTAAAACTATTATAGCTATAAACTACAAATTGTAAAAAGATTTGGTTAATTCAGAATGAATGAGGAGATTTCAAAGTTTTCTACCAGCGTATCAAGTCTATCAACAATCACAACATATTGCCCAAAAAATTCGTAAAATCCATCCCCCAAAATGAATCGCTACGCAATGGAACAACGAACAAAAATAGTAGAACTTTGTTTCCGATGTAATTGTTCGGTTACTTCAGTTCAGAGGAATTACAGGAATATTGATAGTATTGAAAGAAGTCCTTCGAAGAAGTGCATCAAAAACTGATATTGAAATTTAGAGAAACTGGGACAACAGCAGACAGACAACGTTGTGGCAGGCTACGGACCATACGAACTGGTGCTTCAATTCAGCTTGTTGCGACAAGTGTTGCTGATCGGCCCAAAACGTCAACTAGGAGACGTTCATTTCAACTGAGAATGTCACGTACCTCACTGCAACGTATTTTGGTGAAAGATCTAAAGTATCATGCGTATAAAATCACCAGCTTGGTCGACTATCACCAGCTTGGTCGACTGGTGAGCGAATCTGCTTGCGAGCGGAAAGACCCGGGTTCGAATCCCGCTGCCGACAAGGTTGACGCGGCTAGAAATACGGCATGGGACTTGGGTAAACAACCGAATAATTATCGAAGTAATTATCCGACCCAAGAATGGCCCGAAGGTTCGTTCCTATAGCCTCATTCTATTCTATTCTATTCTAAAATTCAATTAACTCAAGAACTCCATCCTGCGGACTACCAAAAGCGATTAGATTTTGCGAATAAATTTCTGCAGCTTGCAGAAAATGAAAACTGTAAAGAATTTAATAATGACTGATGAGGCACATTTTCACCTCAATGATTGTGTTAATAAACCAAATTGCAGATTCTGGGCAATTCAAGAACGTCCACTTCACTCAGCTAACGTAACTGTATGGTGAGGCATCACGTCTTCGAGAATCATTGGATCATATTTTTTTTGAAAATGCTAATGGTGATGCAATTTGTGTTAATGGAAACCTGTATAGACAGATGATTCAAGAATATTTGATACCTGAAATTGGAGATAATAACACAGAGATTACCTTTTTCCAACAAGATGGAGCTACAGCTCACACAGCGAAAGAAACAATGCAAATGTTAAAAGCAATTTTCCAAACTGAATTTCTCATTTCGGTGATATATCTTGGCCGCCTCAATCTCCAGATCTAAGTGCTCCTGATTTTTTTCTCTGGGGATACTTAAAGGAAAATGTTTACATTGAAAGGCCTGATACTCTACAGCAATTGAAACTAAACGTCATTCAAGAGATCAGCAACATTTCACTAGAGACATTAAGGAAAGTAATGAACAGCACCGTTGAATGAGCACGTCATTGTTTGACTAATAATGGAGGTCATTCAAAATATATTGTATCCATAGTCAAACGTATTTTATTGTTTCATTTCTAAATTTAAATTAAATTAAGCTTTGAAATTTCTTCTTTCATTCTGAATTGACCAAATCTCTTTACCATTTTTAGTTTTATAACTATAATAATTTTGAAAAGGTACTTTACTCATGGACTACCCTGCATAATGAAGGAACGATTGAACATAAATCTACGCAGAAAAATACTTATAAACGTTGAAAATAAAACGAAAATATTTCTGTATATTTTATTTCACTGATAAGACTGAGCATAAATAGTTGTTGCCCCCGATATATACGTATAGCGCTTAGTAGAATCCTTCCATGCGTGAAACAAGGGGAAGAATGAAAAAACGCTTTGAAATGCATCCTATTATCTTCTTTCCTCCTGCATAAGTGATAACCATGAGTAGACACATTCACTCAAGTTTTTGTTCCTGATCTCACATTTCAAGAGGTTTGACATTCTTGAACGTTTTAAAGCGATCTTCATTAGCTCGATCTCGGACTGGAGAAACTCGTACATGATACTGTAAAACTTATACCCACAAAAACGCTAATCCACTTGACTTTTTTTTGCTTAAGTTTGAACACTGATTCTACTCATCAGTCACCAAATGTGAAAGGATTTTTCAACGATATAGTGGTCTAACCAACACTCTTTGATCTCTTGGATGACGAGCACCTCCTTTCAACCCATTAACCCTGTCAAATGCATGCTTCTCAATCTGGTAACCTCATAACAACGTTATGTAGTAATTAATGAGGAGATTTGGAACACCTCCTGCTCGACTGTTCATTTCCTTACACATAATGCGGCACAGAACATGCACTAATATTTTCACACTTGATCGGTAAATTACATGATTGTGGGAATGTTACTGCAGGAGGCGTGGTTTTCTTTTTCCCCACCCGATTTCATGTACGCTTTATCATAATGTAAAAAGTGCGTAGTCACAAAACATGGTGCATATGTTGACAATAATAAATCAATTGTAATGACAGATGTGTATGTATAGTTGTTTTGATTTTAAGCTTATTGTTCGAAATATTCTTTCTAACCTAACTTTTCCTGTTAGAAAGTTCAGACTGCCTGCTAACGACTTTCACTGATTTTAATTCTTGAATCGAAAAAATAACAAACGATATAATTATGAGCGCTGTGATTATACTCGTGTGTCGGCGATAGTAAGTAGTTATCTGAATTCTTTTTCAAAGTAAGGTTGGATCCATGACATCGCTTTTAGTATGGTAGGTGGTCTGCCGTGTAGATGATGCACTTCAATATCGATGTCTGATAACTTGCATTTTTAGGTTCCCGGTCTAAACGTAAAAGAATGTTCCTCTCAAAGCAAAAAAGCGTTTGTGTAACTAAGTTTCATCTCCAAGCCAATTTAGGGAAATAAATTTGATTCCAATTTGGTATAGATGATACATGCATTGATTTTAAAAATCATTATTGCTAACATTTTGAGACTAGTGACTTGAGATAGAGGCTCGTAGGGTCGCGTAGCGAATAGGTAGAAGTTTGAGGAAATGGTCAGTTTTAGTCAGACAGTCTGTCGGTCTACTTAGTCCCCTGCGGCAAAAGCAAGTGAAAATTCAACAGCTGGGAGGAGTCTCGAGCTAGGAACTTAATAACCCAAGTTAAATCACTTTACTACTCGACCATTGTAGAAGCTCATAATTTAAAATCCTTACATTCGAAAATATAGTCATCCCGAGAAAACTTCTAAACATCGAAAGTAGAAAGTCTCCTTTTGCAAGTTACTCAGGACTGCATGATTTTCGTTTCGATTTGACCTCGCCTGCTAAAATTCTCCTGATTCTAGTTTATACTTAGGAATAGAGTCAGTAGAAGCAGAGTCTGTGAACACAAAGGATGTGCGAGAAAATATCATTATTATGGAGGCCGTTAAAAACCGCATCATCCTAAGAGATGAGTCAATGGATGCATAGTAACAACACGATGCATCCTCAATTTATATCTTAGAAAGCTCCACTATAAACTTCAGAATTCGTTTCATAGCCAGCGCTTCCTGTGAATTAAGCAGCGATGGGAAAAGTTTACATTCTTAAGTGCATAAATCTATGTTCCTGGAAAATGATGGCCCAGATCGTTGGTCATCCGGAATTGACGCTCGCCCGACATCGAAACTTGCACGTCACTCAAAAAACCTCTTTGTTAGTGATGGATTACCAACGAGTAGCCTGGGAATCATTATGGTCGTAGATCCACAGAACTGAAGACGGTATTTTATAGAGGTTCATTCTTGTCCCTCGTTAAGCGATCCAAACACAGCAGCATGAATCCGTGTATCAATGTCTTCCAGATGTGAAAAATTGCTTTCAATAGATGAGACTTAGAGGCTTGATTTCTGGTCATAACTTCACATTTTCGCGATTTCACGCAGGCGTTTAACCCCGCAAGTATGGCTTAGGATCTTTGTAAACTGAATGATAGTTCATAATAACGGAAATATAAGATAGTAAACTTTTTGATGCTGGAATATTATACGTCGCAAGTAATAATTTTCTCTCTATGAGATGTAACGAAATGAATATTTTACGCTAGGAGGACATCGCCTTTATTCTCTCTCTGTCCCTCACATTGAAAAAGATTTCTGTGACATAATATCGCCAGTGACTCTGATAAATATCTTCACCGAGAACTAGTTACAAATAATAGGCTTAATGGAATGTTTCCTATTTGGATCAGCAATTTTTGAGAAGGAAATTTATTTATTTTTTTCTAAATTCATGAGGAAAATAAGCGCCTGTTTAGCATTTCTTCAACACTAGAATGCTGAATAATCCACAGGTGCGATAGTAAACGAACATTTTTATCCTGTTTTGTTCATTTATATGCTTAGTATTAACGCACAAAAACATGTTTGAGAGACCCGGTAGCTACAGTTTTAGCTGAATTAGTGTCTTTTAAAATGCATTTGTGTGTACAGTGAGCCCCTTCCAGACCACCGGGATTAATGGTTTCCAATTTACCCTCAGTTACACTAATGAGGCAGAAACTATTGCTTTAGAAGCTCGACTCAGTTACTTGCACTTATTACCGAACAGCATGGAATAATGGTCGATGATTTTCAAATGGTATACCGAAAGGATTTAAATTTGTCTATAATGCACTAGCTGAAGCCCTTCAGCATCGACGAAGAGAAGCAGTCTTAGGGATCATAAGATGTGACTATAAGATTTGCTTATTCTAGACTAAATGAGTTATTTCTAGTCTGGGAGGTACGACTTATATCTTTCATTCAGGAGTGTACTGTTGAATAGGTAACTGCTTCGACACATTTCGTTTTCGTTACTCAGAGATAGGGTGAGTTACCAGCGAAACGTTAGTAAATGGACAATCTTCTGCCGTGAAAAGTTCTACCAGCTTAGCCTCCGCAGTAGATCGTAACCTACATCTCTGACCATAATTCCTTGAGAAGTCTGACTCAATTTTTTTCTTTTGGTAAAAGGCACAACACGGACCAACTCGATACTAATAACACCTGCGCGGCGTCTGTCACCTAACTCTAACGACAGCACACTGCCCGCAAAACTTTCAGCTTCATGGACCTGTAGGCGGTGATTAGAAATTTTAAACCCCCAACTTACGAGTGGTCTTTGAAACCTGAAAATAAACCAAATATGATGCCGAAGAAATGCGTAGTCAGTATGAATTGGTCAGGGAAAGTGTCTCCACGACAACATTCGGGAAGGTGGAGAAGCTTCCAACCTCTCTACGATATGTCATTGATAAAGTCATATACATTTTGAAGCCCGTAACGCAGTAGTGCATTAGCCACAAAGAAGAATAAAGATTTTTTTATGGAGAAGTTTCTCTCCCGCCCATTCACGCATTGTCTTCCGTGATCAATCTAGGGATGGAAAATATTTTCAGTATTCATCTATGGAAAGACGCAAAGGTTTAAGAACGAATAAGTTAATTAAGGCTCTCGTGAGTTGAGAATCATTGCATATGTTTGCCCAGTTATTGATTATGAAGTCTCTTATTTTCTGTCCAGTAGACACTCATTAATTACATCTACTCTGAGTAATGGCAATAGTCAAAGAATTTATGGAATTATGAAAAAAGAGAATCTCTGTGAGGTCTTCATCATACAGATATCTCCTGGAAAATGAATGTTGATTAAAAAATTTAGCAAGACTACATTCAGAATAAAGTGGTAAACGCGAGGTCGAGAGAAAGTTTGATTTTCGAAGTACAGTGCGTCATCATCTCAACAAAACTTGAGGGCTCGTTTGCTCAAGACGGTTCAGATTGACAAGCTGATGCACTGATGGAAGCGTCAGGCGTTAGAGGATGAAAGCTACACTGCTGGTAAACTTGCAATTTGAGCGATGGAACCTATGCAGAATGCTAGTCTGGTGCACTTTGATGTCTTATTTTCAAACGGCTTGCAATTTCCTTGCTTGCTGCTGCATGAACTACACCGAAAGAGAAATTTTATATGAGCACCGCAGAACTGCTAGAAAACTATTGACGCATTTGTGGCAACATTTGTCCGCGCAAAAAGAGTTGCAGAAAGTTAAGAAATAACTTCACTCCCATAGATATCGGGACGCTTTTGTCTTGACAAATAGACTCGGCACAAGTTAATAAATAAGGACACGTCTTATTAGAGGTTAGATTATTCGAGTCGGTTGATGAACCCCGTAAATCGAGTTTAGTTTTAGTCTTCTCTCAAATGCGCTCGATATATCCCCGATAAAAAAATATTTTCCCCTTATATTATATCCTATTCTTTACATTCACTAGCAAATTTAACTAAATTTTGTCTATTATGTATTGCTAGTGTTAATGAGAATTTTACACATCTCATAAGGAAAGTTTATAAAAATTATATGAAATCTAACTTTCAATTTGCAAGGGAAATGTTATTGGCTAAGTTGAAGTACCAAGCAATGCCTAAACAAGAAACAGTTTGAGTAAATCGAAAATTTCAGTCCTATGAACACCATATTTATGAATTCAACTGTATGATCCTTTCGTTGACCGCAAGTCGAGTACTTTCTTCATGTTATCATTATTATATAAGAAACGCTTCTTAAACTAGCAAGTTTTTCTTCAGTCATTTACAGATTTCCCTCAGCCACTGAATTAATGGCTCGGCCTTCAGGTTCTTGAGACTGAATTTATTCTACCGTACAACTTACAGGTCTCAGTTTTTGTACCCTTCGCTTTCACCAGTTGCCAAACGTGCGCCTTCCTTGCTGGAGCGTGTGCTGCATGCAGGCCAGGACTTGCGAGTTCGAGGCAGTGTGTACTTTCAATAGCTCTCTTCGAACTCCGTGGGAAAGTTTATCACGGCAAAAACATGGAACGAATTCCTACACACACAGTGAACAGTGAGACACATATTAAGGTATTGATAGCTCACTGCGTGGTGGGATATAGGTCGAATGTACGTATTAGAAAGGGGTTTATTAACACCAATCTTCTCTATCTTAAATTTGAACCCAATCGTGGCTAAATATTAGAAACTGATATCAAATAAAATTAATCGTAGAACATTAATCATCATTCTAAGGATTTTCAATCCTAGGTGGGATTACGCCACCTAGGGTTGAGAATCCTAGATCCTAAGAGAATCATAGATCCTAGGAAAATTCTAAATCAATTCCTAGATTGAGAAATTCGGGATTTGAAGTCCAGGATCTAACTTGTTCAAACCTATCCTTTATAAGGCAGGAAATGCACCCAAAGTTAATTACAGCTAAGCTTTCTCCTCCAGAAATAGTCCAGGGCTCGATTGTAATGCTGGCATTTGCTCAAAACGCTCAAAACGCGCGAGACTGAAGACATTCCGCCCATAAAAGGCATTCTTCAGCGTGGTGTGGGGTGTTGCTGGAGCAGCGTTGAAACGTCCATGTTCATTCTTTTTCATTAGATCGATACAATTGATGTGAAAGCAATCAATTAAAAGTTGTTTTTCGTTCACTAAGAAGAATAAATAATTTCAAGTTCAATGAGTGCGAAGGTAATTACAAGAAACATAAAAGAAAGTTACAGCAGTCCAAAACGACACCCATCGAATTTTGTTGCACGGGAAAGCGGAAGGTGTTCTTTGCTGTCATACAAATTAAATAAGCGTGAAGAAGTAGTACATATGATTTGTAGTAAAGTTTACGTAAAGGTCTTCATGCATGACTTTACATGCTAAGCTAACACTAAGAAATCATTAGGCAGCGTTACAATTCTTAATTACCGGTAGAATTACTTTTCTGTGTCTATACACGCGGATAACAAACACTTGCCAAGAAGTTAGAACTATTATTTTCAAATTTAAACTGCTATAAAATATAGGATTGAGTAATTCTTACGTATACTTTCAACGTTTTAGTTCCAAGAATCTTTGTTTGTGATGTTGGTGTGGCTATGACTCTGAGCTTAACCCTTTCGGCACTGACGGCATCTCTGGTAGCCGCAGTCATTTTTCGCCTATTAAGATGCTGAGCAACACGTGTGTCTGTGCAAACGCTGGTAGGGCAGTGCAAGCTACAGTTTGATCAGGACAATGCAGTGACCGTAAAACATCACAAAGCATCTTTTTTAAAATTTGATGTTAAATATGTTGAAAAGGCTTTGATATTTGCATCATGGTACCGAAAGGGTTAAGGTTAATTAGACTTGAAGAAACTGAACATTTAAAGAGATGCAGACATGAATCATGGTAGAAAATTTCGGTGAAAAATGTACAGTCTTATGCAACACCAGCTTAGACAAGAGTTGCATGCGTGGAGTAATAACAAAAACAAACAGTAATTATTTGATTCGAACTACGAAAATGGTAACAACACAAGTTTGAAAAATATTCTGTCTTTTACAGCTTAATGAAAAATTGATTTCCCTTACGAAATTGAGCAATTTTGAAATGACAAATATACGCGACTCGAAACTTGACTTATAGGTATGGAGTTACCTGAATACTGAACTTTCAACTGTCACAGCTCGAACACTGCTGCGAACAGTTGACATGTATGCAGTTGCTGTGCATAGAGAAAGAGAAAATATTATATATATATATTATATATATATATATATATATATTTACAGATAAGTAACTAACTATGTGGTTGTAAAATATGTTATTTTAGGATTTGGTACCACTTGAAACAAAGTCTAAGGCAATGGGGCAAGTAGAACATAATGTGGAATGACTAGGCATATACATACATTACTTGATTCGGCATGGTATGTATGTACACATACTGGTAAAGCATTTAATTTATTCAAACGCGTAGCGATAAATTTTTTGCTGACGTGACAGGATGTTGGCCTCAGTGAATTAAACTCTGCCTAATAAAGTGAAGCATTTTCATGAAAAAGTTACTGCTGTCTTATAATCTTACGAAAAGAAATAACTGCCTGCATGGAAAATAAGGTTGCTGAAAGAAGCATATCAGCTTCCTTTTTTGAGACAATAATACGCAGGATTAAATATGATTCTCGAGTAACTCTTTTTATGCAAAAAAATCATGGAACTGTATCGAAGAGAAGTATATCAAATTGAAGAATTTCGGTTAACGTTAAAACATATTCTACTTTCTGACTTGTGAAAACCTTTCTCAATTTTGCGAGGGAACAGCGTCCATATTCATCATGCTTGAGTCCATTTTAAAGTTATCACTAGAAAAGTGTTAGTCTAGAGCAAATTACGTCATGTTAAATGTATTAAACCCAACAACGACGAGTTACTTCATAAATGTTCTTATTTTCACTCATAATAAAATAGTTCTGCAGAATTTATAACACATACATACATTTGTGCATACATCCGTGAGCACGACTTGCTAAAATCGGTCCTAGTAATGACCGAATTTTACGTTTTTTAGACAACGCTAGGGTACATAAAAGTTAAAAGAAACCGACCCGCTGGCCTCATTTCCTAGCATGCGCTTACCGTATTTCAAAAAGGAAATAATCTTTAGGACGCAGCTGAACGCGTAAAAAGTGTTTACGCACGCGTGAACCAGCGAAAGGGGGCAGATATGCTTTTCTTTCGCGCGTGAGTGAAGAGAAAACATTATTGCAACGCTGATGCTTGTACCACAACGGTCATTGTATGTTTTACCCTCCGCCCTCACTTCCGACTTTTTCGCAAACCGGGGTCTCTCTAAAGGAAATTGGAGTGACGTGTACGTGTAAGGAACCCACGACGCCTTTTAAAATTTACGACCATACCTCGAAGTCCAAAAAAACGAGGTATTAATGTTGTCGGTAGCTTTAGGTTTTTATCAAAGGGGAAGTCGTGAGTGTTAGGTGCGAAAACTTAAAATAATCTGGAAAAAGTTCATGTTGAATGCTATCGTAATTTTTACGGTTGCTTTTAGCACAATTCAGTACGACTTCGTGGAAATATTACGAACACTGTCCGTAGTAGTTTTCAATAAAATTTAATAGTATTTCAGAAATATATTAAATTGTAGGGAAACGATGATTTACCAGTTGTTTACGTCAAGAGACCCACTCACGTGGAACTTTCAAAAACGATTCTAATCCGCTGTAATGGTGCTGTGGTCGACATCATCATGACTATACAATCCTGGAAACCCTTAAGTTTATACATCGCCTCCAGGAAATGGTAATTGCAACTCGTGTACGGCAATTTCAGGTAAAGCTCAGTGGATTAGGTCCTGCTCATTCTTTGTTGGCTGGGGTATACGTGAATTACCTACGATAAGACAATGGAACAGAGAAAGTCTAAATGAGCTATCGCACTTAGTTTTCCCATGAATTTACCAGGTAGTGCTTCGAAGTTATTATTACTACGGAAATTCGTTTATGAATAAGAAACTATTCTGTTAACTTTTTCTGAAACGGTTAAGCACGGAACGGTAGTGAAATAATCTCCCTCTGCCAAGGCAAGAGCACCATTTGTTATGTTTCTTCGACTAAGTTGGTAAGTTGGGAGCTGTCGTAAAATTTCGAAACTAGCACCTCTGTCATAAGCAAATGCGGAAAACAATTGGAAAAATGTAATTAATGCGAGCAATGTGTGTATTGAATAATGTGAGTGCCATAGAGAAGTTTCTAAGCGTTACTGAAGTCAGCTGAGGCGCGATTGAGAGTCTGCAGGAGAGAGCAACGAAAGTCCTATATAAAGCTGGAGCGCTTCGTGGTTCTTCAGTCTCTCGGTAACACGGGTAGTCAGTCGCACGTACTCTTTGTTCCGTCGTCCAGATCTTTTTCCCATTGTCTGTCCCTCTGAAACAAGTGAATCATAATGGAATCAGGATCGTATAAGGAATTACAATCGAAAACCAACACTTCACGGTTTACGGCTATTTTAATCACATTTGTGACGATTATTCTCTGTCTTTTGATTGGTATCGGTAGCTGGATCCTAGTTACCGGTACATCTGACAATGCAGTTCCAATTGATCTTAAAAAGAACACAGTAGAACAAATCGTTATTGTTGAATCTGTTGACCCATCTACTCTCGTCGAGAAAAAGGGTAGCGAACTGGAGAGATCTATTCTCTCAGAAGTTCAAGACGTCTTGAAGTTCGACGAAGAAGAGATTCCGAAGAGTGAGGGTATCGCCGAGGGAATCTTCTTGAAAGATGACGTTCCCAAAAGCCGTCAACGACGTTCCATTGCCTCTGCATTGGGTATGAATGCTTTAAAATATATGAACTACCTCTCCTTCGGACGTTTCATGTTGAACGAAGTATATTCCATCACTGAGTACACCGCTGAGGGTCGTAAACTTTCTGGAGACGCCGATGCATTCTTCCTTGATTCAGGCTTCGGTTTTGCTGATGAACGGAAGGACGAAAACAAACAAATCAAGAAGTCTGACACGGCAGTTGCGCCTCAAAACAAACCTAATCGTCCTCCTAGTGCTTACGACAATGGATGGACTCCCATGGTGAACAAGGTTTCCCTCAAGTTCATTACGGACATGCTCACTACTCTGCTGAACCTTATGCGCGAATACCTCATGAAGGATCATGTCATGGAGTGCCTGTGGTTCATGTTCTGCAAGGACATGAACCATCAGGCAAAATACACCGATCCCATGGGTTACCTCGCTCGCATCAACAGGTGAGGGATCATTATTTTCTGATACTATAATACATGAGGCAATTTTGGAGGCAAAATGAATACTTACATTTATTGACCATTATTGATTGGGCATAAACTCAATAGAGCTTCAACTGATTAAAAAGAGTTTACAGGGCTTCTTTGAAACTAAAAATGTTACGAGCACGAAAAATGTGTTTTTGACTTTAGCCTCGTTTCAAAGCCATATATAAAATAATGTTAATTCTTATTTTTAATAAATAATTCTATATTATTAGCCAATTTTCAAATAGAATAAGCCTTACAAAAATTATTCACAACCTTCAAGTGTCAAGATACTTGCAAAAATTTCACTTGACTAATTTATGCTGATTTCTTCACAATATCCTACCCATATATTCTGAACTGATGAATTGTGACCACATATCACCGGGTCTTGAAACGAAGACTAGGTATCACCCTCAACTACCTGCAAAACTTAGCGCATCATGCGCCCGTATGTGATATGTTTATCGGGTTTTCCCGTTAATGACGAGGAAGACTCAGTCGTAATCCCGTTAGGCTCGAGATAAGACCCCAAGTGAGGTAAGTGGAGGGTGAGCTTGCACCCACACAAGACTGCGGATCCGAAAGAAGTCATTTAACTGGAACCGTGACCCAAATGCGGGTGCAAAATGAATAGTTTAATTCCACAAATCGTTCAGTTTTGCACTGTCAACTAATTCATAGTCCAAGAATGGTGTTGAAAACGTCGTACATGTATTGCTTGTACTCACTTTATCTTCAATGAAATAATGATAAAAGTCGTCGTTTGTTTAGCTTAAATGACACGAAGTACTTTCGAATCGAATGCCTGCGCCTTCTCTCCTCCACAATTATATACCAACAGTTTTTGGGTACCATACTTCTTGTTGTCATGTGGCGGTAAGTATTTCGGAAGCAGATGGATGGGAACCCGTATCTTCTGTACATTTCGCTTAAGCTGTAGTATCTGTTGAATAACATCCAATTTTAAGGAGAGAAATGTGTCCCATGTAGACACTATTTATGCAAATTACATGCTTACCTTCAGCTCAGCATGAGCATCATTAAATTGCAGTGTGTGCTAATAGCATAAAATTCACCCGCTTTGAAGATTTGAGAAACGATAAAATAGAAAGTTTCCAACGCTACATTTGTTAAGCTTGCTCTGAATATATAGACATATTCGCAGTTTGCACCACTACTATTATCATCGGTGTGAAAGTATGATATTACAAGTATAGATAGCCAATAAGTTATCCCGTGCACGACACAAATCATGAATTTTGTTGCTCTCTTTACGCTGATGAACCCGAACTTTGAAGGCATCGACGTAACCAATCAACCTAGATTATGTCGCCTGCTAACACTCACGTTTATATGCCTACTTACAGTGTAGTCTATTTCTGCAACCCAATGGGAGTTGTCGGTACTAGAATTTCCAGTTAGTGATAAGGAAAGGCCACACCCGCTTTCTACCTCATCTTCTCGAAGAAGTGGGACACCTTGCTGATCATGGGGAGGTAAGGTAACTCGGGGCAGTACATCCCTGCGGCTGCAATTACTCACCGTCCATACCTCCTGCGGAGGTGCTTAGCAATGCCTAAATTAGATGCCCAAGGAGAGAGCTGGGTCATTATTTTCTGTGGGTGTCTTCTATTTGAAGATTCTACTCTCATACACACCTGCTATAAACGAAGGGCTAGAGTGTACGGCATAGCATTACGTGCATTGGGTTTCTTCGGGCATGGCCAGGGAAATTTTGACGTATGTTATTATAATACAGGGTGTCTCAAAAAAATGTACTCACCCTTTAACCGTTGCTAACATGCTGTCTTCTTTGTGTTGCAGGTGTGAGGTTCGAACCTATGCGAACATGATTCTTTAATCACATTTAATCATGTTCGCAAAGGTTCGAACCTCACACCTGCAACACAAAGAAGACAGCATAGCAACGGTTAAAGGGTGAGTACATTTTTTTGAGACACCCTGTATGTAGGTTTCTATCCTGCTCTCCAATGAGTGTATTATCGTACAATGGCAGCGGAAATAGGCTAATGTAAATGTATACGTGATTGAAGAATTTTTTGATACAAAATATCGGACGATAAATTGGGCATTGATTTTAATCTTGAGATGAAAGACATATTCCTGATATATAGACACAGCTACGCAGGACGATGGTCCTACTAACTAACCATTCTTCTGCGTGCGGCAAGAGAAAAGGAGTCTCAAGATATTTCTGAGTGACCATGTCTTGAAAGAAAAAATACATCTCTGACATTCTACATGCATGGGCAGTGTTAGCAAGATCGAAGTTATTCCAGTAATACTACACAACGGTAAAAATGTTTTCTTCAATGCAACTGCTAAACACAACCCGTAATTGTGGCAGGGATCGAAAACGTTATTGGACATGGTACCTTCTGTTCTGACCCAAATAACGAATTCCAATTAGCAGTTACAGTACAACAGAAATGAAACTCGTGCCACTGAACTACGGAGCATGATTAGTAAGAACTGGTGACATGAGCACCGTACACGGATTGCTCCACAGGTCCCGTTTCTTGAAGTAGTGACCTTTTTTGCGTCGAAGAAAGTAAACTAAATAAAAAATTGGTTCTACTGGTGAGTCTTCTTAAAATATATGCAATATGTTCCTCTGGCGCTTTCTATTTCTCTGTAAAATCACAGTTTTTTGATTTTCTCTAAGACGTTGTCGGTAGCGTCAGTCGACATTCTTTTGTACGCATTGGCTGAAATTTAAATACTTGATTTTGTAGCAGCAATCGACAAGATCATGAGTGATAAAATATAGCTGCAACGAAATTAATTTAAATCTGTACGGATCCACACTGCAACTTAGCATAAATATCCTTTGTTTATCCCTTATCTGATACTCAAAGCAAAACACACGAAACAACGAACGCAAACTGATAAAATTGATAGATTTTTGGTGTACAATGTTCGGTCATGGATGGCCTATGAGAATGTGTAGTAAGACAATCTAGTTTAATGGATGACCATGGACAGTCAAGAAATTATCTGTTTTATTGCAAGTATGTTTCTGTCATTTAGTAACCAGTCAATCGTACCACACAAACCACTGAACGAACGCACAACAGCAATAAAATCATTATTGCTGCCGCTGATGATGATGGTGACGACGTTTCTGAACCAGAAGGAAAACAGATTGTTCAATTTTAACAGGAAAATTGGTTAACATATTAACCAATGAAATATATTCTATGAAATTTATTTTAATTTCTGCACTTATCAGAATTTAAATCGCACTTAAGATGGTAAACATCAGTAAATTTTGATTTTCACTTCAAAACAAGCTTGATTACTAGATTGATTAGTAAAAATTTTATTTCTTCTAAAGATTTCAGTAATCGTCACCTGTGAAAATTTTTTATAACTCATTTTATGTAAGGAAACTTATTTTTTCGTAATACTCCATTAAGCAGGAATGATTAGAAACAATGACCAATTATTTTAAGATCCGTTAACTGAATTTCCCCATGGCTGGCTGAATAACTGTAACTGTTACTGTCTTCTTAAGCTATCATCTTGCACGGTGGTTCCCCACGTTACTCTTCCTGTCTTTGCTGAGGAGGCTGTAGCGTGGATACCGCGAGCGAAAAATTACCTAACTTCAGTACAAGACTTTCGTAGATGACATTTGTGGAAGACTTCAGTGCGAGATTCAAAGGGTTTTGGGAGAGAGGGTATGTCAAACAATGAGTTTATTGCGTTAGAAATGGTGTGGATGGAAGAATAAATTCGAGCTTAGGATTAGTGTAAAATAAACATCGAGTTCTGAACAAAACAGTGCGTAAACTTCTTTAAACAGCGAATGAATTAACTGGCACTGTTGTTCCCTATATTCAGTTGCTCTGTCAGTCGCGGCGTACCACACTCCGGGCATAATTTAACCTATCACTTACCCACAACTTTTACTTTTTGAAATGTTTAGTTGCAATGACTGATGCTATTCGTCTTTAATGTGGATTAAGAATTAACTGTACTCTCCTGTTGTTCTGTCAGTTGTCTACTGCTAAGTCAGCAGTTTTGTTTAAGGAAATTTCTCACGGTTAATTATATCACTTCCCTCACTTAAAATTAAATTATCTTATTTGTTTCGCTCGCATAGATGCTGTATGACAGTAGATATCACGAACGTCATGCATGAATACCTACTGCTGTTTTTTATACATATGTTTTTTGTATTAAAGTGCCTTTGTAGCTGTATTCGGTGGAAAATAAGCCGATTAATATCTACTAAAGCGTAAAGAGAACCTGTAGTATGTAGACAAGAAAACTTTATGAAATGTGAGAATATTAATACACACACACACACACACACACACACACACATATATATATATATATAAGATTAAAAATTCTAACATTATTGTTCTGATAGGGTGTTGACTACGCGTTTTACTAAGAACAGGAAATGAATGATAGTAACCACACGACTCTTTTATGGACTCAATCCCTTCAATCTTGTAGGAACATTTATGTCTCCAACACTTTCTAGTATTTTTTTACCATAACGAGGCACTTTAATGGGTACTTTCACACCAGATTCTGAATGTGGGCGTTGGAGAAAGCCCAATCCTAACGCGTTATTCCCGAGTTAATGTGTCCGTGAGTGCCTACGGGGATCCGTTACGGTAGCTAGCATTCCGGTCACGAAATACAGTAATTCTTGCATTGGCGTGGCAATAATTATTATAGGATCATACGGCTCGTACGGTTTCAGTACTTGGAATAAAGGAACGTGGTCTAGCTACACCTATCAATGAGAGTTAACTGAACATCCCAAGTTATCAGGTGAAGAGGTTTCGTATGTGCGAAAACTGTTAAGTGATATGAATGTTGGGACGGCTGCTGACGTCACTCAACGCAAAACCTCGAAAAGAATTCATTATGCGAACCAGACTACAGAAAAATCAACGTTCATCTCTCTGGGAATAAGAAAGTGACACAAGTTGCCTGAAATGCAAGGAAATAAGGCTGAAACAATAGATAAAATACCAATTGTGCGCAGCAGCAGTTGTGTAAACAACATTCTTTTATCTTTGACAAAGCATGCTATTTTTATCCAAAGCGAAAGCTATTTACAAGTCTTAATCAGGTTCCAAACTATTCAGTTATTTGAAGTTGTAGATAATTTTGCAGAACCTCGCCGCTAAAGTCCACCCTACTCTGCTGTACGCCATGGCACTAACATGTGAAGTGTTGTCCAAAACTTCAGTTTGTCGACAATATTTAAATAAGCGTCTTAAGGTTGCAAATCTTAAAAGACCAGAATTTTCAAACAATTTAGAATAAATGCAATGGTGATAAATTTACTGAAGCTATAATCTGCTTGGCAATGACACATAAAAAAGTTATCCCCTCACGCTTTATTTTGGTTTGCCAAAATTTTAGGTCGTTTTTCCCCTGTTGCATCGATAACTGTTAATAATTTTGTGGGTGATGATGAGCAGGCCGCCAAGACGTGCTGAATATAATCTATATTTCATCAGTGATGTTTGTTGGCTCATTTGTTCATCACATTGAAAGAAAAACACTTTAGGTATTCAAAAAGCATTAGATAACGATCTTGCGTATAGACTTTTCATCCACTATACTTATTGACTATAAATTAATTCCTTATTGGTTAAAAACAACTATTAGATAAATTTTTTGTACCCAAAGAAGTGTTGTATAATAGTTTAATTGAACAGAAATCCATTCTTGGAGATTGCCTTAGCCCTGAAGCGGATCTGAAAGACGGCAGCTGTCGTATGGCATCTGCTTTCTCTTCTGATGAACCCTGTCGATTTCAACTGCAGAAACTTTTTTAGTTGTAAATGACACTTCTCTGAATCTTCCGAGGCTGCACTCAGAAAAGATGACTCACCTCATTTATCTCATCAGCATCCTCATAATACTGTTACTAAACATCAGTTGTGCAGCGTACAAGTGTTCTGCTCAATTTCATACCTCTGGTAAGACCAAGTGAGGTGTGTTACCTGAACTCACACTCGTAAATCCTCATTTGACGACTACTATGTGGCAACATTACCTGCTCGATATTTTAACAGAAAAGGTATTCTAAGCAAACGCGAGGTTTCTCCACTCATTATGAGTTTACGATTGAAATATTGCACATCAGCACAACCAGTTACCACTACCCTTGATAGTACGTACGCACGCTGATGAATCAAGAAGAAATCAATCTATTTTGGTTCTAGGAACTTCAAATCTTTCAAAGATGGCACAGTTTTCATCAGATCAGACATCCCGCTCTTGTTCTTTTATGGCAATTTTGAAGCGTCAACGAACTTCTTTATTCACCAGTAAACAAACAACGGGCACCACAGACCCACTTCCTAAAGTTTCTCGCAGGTATCGAGTCAACATTGCAATATACGTTCGAGGTCATATTTCATACCCAGCTTCATAGAGGTTTCTGACTGTTCTTTTGAATAACTAGTAAGTCAATCGTTCCTCTTAAACTTTCTCGGATGGATTTAACTTCTGAGTAGGAGAAAACGGTCTGGTTATCCTGGGTTAGAGGAAACAACGGATCCACTTGAAGTCTCAGGTAAGAAAGAGAAGCAAAAAAGTACTGCGAGGAATATTGATGAAGCGAAAGATTTTCTCGTCGATGTGAATTACTGGACAAGATCACGTGTTCTTGCTGCATAGAGGCTCCAGGCTCCGACCATCACTTGGAGATGCTCCTCCCACTGGCTACGGCTCTGAGTACCAATAATGATCTCAATTGATACGTAGTTTCGTATGCACTAATAAATTTTCTAAAGCAGCCTAGGCAATTTTTCAGGTGGCATCAGCCCTGTTAATGGTAGTGGAAAATAGCAATATCATTCAGAACTGGTATTTGCTGACGGCGTGCGGTATGCTTGTACGTTATCGTAGCGAGTGTGTGTGTGGCTCAAAATTAGGAGTGTGTGTTGCATAGCGTTAGCATCATTTGATGCTGCAGTTATCGCAGGACTCGATGTAGTAAGAGCTGTACGCTGCCTGTACTCCAGTTAAAGGAGAAAGTTCTACTGCTGTTGAATACTAATTATCTCGTATCCTGGAACTGTAGCGCGTGATGCATAATCAGTAATCACAAATACTTCTTCGTTAATTGCGAATTGACTAAAATTTTGCAGCTCCTCTACGAACAAAATATACTACCATGAACAATGTGGATGAAAAAAATACGTATTGAATTACTTGTGTGAGTCTTTTTAAAAACTTTCGCTTTTCACTTTCACTGTCATGTTTTCTAAACTCTGGTTGCACAAAGTCCAATTTCAGCAGCGAGCTGGAAATGACCGCTTTCAACCGCAGGACACATTTGTCTCAGAGTTGACATATGTCCTACAAGTTACGACTTTCGAAAAGTCTCATTACCTCTTATTTGTCGCGGCAAGTCTTTTACCTTTCAAATCTTGGTCGGTTGCGGTTGGAACTTCAAAGTTCATAGTCGATAGAAATTTTCAGTAGCACAAAGAGGTTTGCCACCTGCTTACCATTACTAAAGTTGATCATTACCAAGACAATTATGTTCCGTTCAAATTGCTCTTCGTCACGTAACACACGTGTACGCTGTGTATGCCCAGGACGATGAACCATTGTCTTACCTGTTGTGTCACAATATATAACTCAGAGTGTTGTATCCTTCTAACTTTCTAGAGACGAGTTTTCTCTTTTCTTGCTCGGTGCGGCACTTTCTCCACTCTAACTTTCTCCTTCAAGACGATAATAGCAGGCAAGAAGCTGCAGCCCAACCAACCGCCCCCCGGGCACATTGGCGTTACCTTCCTAGTACCCTTTGCGCCTGAGTGCTTAACGTAGGTCATTGGTACCTAAACTTTCCATGAAGATGAGCCACAAGTTTTCTCTTTACAGTGGAAGGACGGACGTCCATGGCCAACGATGTGTACTTGTCCCTTTCAATTGATTGAATCGCAATGAACTTCTCTCACGAGTTTCAATGCTGTAAGCAAACCTGCGTCATTTCTCTTGTTGACTTCCAATGTTTATGTTGACCGTTGCTTTGCTCTCATGAAAAACTACAATGTTTGTACAACCTTTCTATGTGAAATGTTTACCCCGCTTGCAGGTTTGTAAAAGGGAAAGTATTCTGTTAAATATACCAAACGAATACACAACTGCGAAAATACACTTGTAAGAAGCAAATAAATTTATGAATATATATTGTTACTGTTTGAGTATGAAATTCTAACTCCGAAATCAGTTTTCCTCCACAGGCATAACCTCGAATGAGTTTAAAATCTAGGACAGAAAAAACTACAAATTGTGCCTTTCTCATCGAGAACATTCCGATGCACGTACACATACAATAACAAATAGAGACAGAACCAGTCCCACTTTACTTGCTTTTCTCGAAAGTTTTGTAATTAAATTGTGAAAATACTTTTCTTTCACTTTTCTTCTCATTGTTGTAGCGAAGCACCTGCTCCTCTGCATATATCGTTATGAGGCAAATTATATCATTCTTAAGCAACACTTGTGCCTTACGCGCTAATATACTTTCAACATTTCCTCGTACGTGCAACTAGGTATATGTAATAAAATACATCACAAGGATTATTTGCTTCTACGTAATCTATATAGTATTACGTGTACATTCGTAAGCACTGGAAACTGTGTTTCTATGCCACAGTGTAGATGAAATAAAAGTACTAAAATTACTTACTTCTAAAAACATGGTCGTGCCAACTAAAACTCTTCCTTGATGTACAGTACTTCTGGGAAATAATAATGAGCAAAAATTTTCTGTTCAGAGTACAGCCAGCAAGAAAAAAATAAATGCTAGAATGCTACTTCGGTAGAAAACTTACCAGAATTTGCGTGCGGAGAAACCGTGAAATTCTTCAAACTTGGATAATACTCCTACATCGTTACGTCATCAATATTCATGACATATTACTTCACTTTACTTAGATGAAGCACTTATTCCTTCACCTAACTTAGATGGTAATCACTTTAAATTTTTCTTATCTTTCATGGTAACTGAATCTTGAAAATGATTTTTAAGATTTAAAATATTCGACGTTTATAAATAACTACAAGAGCTCATTTTGAAAATAAAAATCATAAATCATGTCTAATTCGCCTCTAATTAGCAGGATGTCCACCCTTTACATGCTCGCAGCAGTTTTGTATGTTTCAGTTTATACTCCGTAAGAAGGCACTAATAGAGAAAGACTCCAATCACCTCGCGGTCTTTAAATCACCATTTAGTCTTCGCAGCCGATCAATAGATCCATCTCACCGGGCCGGTCTGTACAGGCTGGTCGACAGGTAAATCTGGCTGCCAGGTCCATGTGCAGTTTTTCGTTTAGATTGTGTCTCACTTTTCATTAAGCTTTCGACAGTGACCAGAAAGTTGCATTTTTTCTGGTCCAGAGCCTGGAAACTTTTCTGCTTTAAAAGGAATCTCTTCAGAGGAGCGGCGGTGGCGTAGTGAGGCTTGAAAGAGATATGGTTCTATGATGGGCGTGCGTGAAGATAGTATGCTGAATGAATACTTCTACTCGTGCGTGATGCTGGCAATAGAACATGGCATGATAAACAAGACGAGAGGGGAGGAGGCAGTCTCCAATCACGCACAAGTACCAGTACACAATAATTATATGACTCATTTCTAAGAATTTTTAGAACAGATGATGGATATTTTGGAGAATTTATTTGCAATAATGGGACTGCTTTTTGCGTCTTAGTGCAATTGCTTCACTTATGCACTTTCTCTGAAATGGGCAATGAATGTATTAAAATTTGTTAAAGTGATGAAGAAACAAGAAGCGTAGTACAGTGTATGAACTACATTGATGTCCTGTTGAAGCGCTCATGCGTACCACGCATAATGTGTATAGATGAGACTTCGCCGATATATGTACGTGCGTAGAATAGAATGAGGCTGTAGGAACGAACCCTCTGGCCCATTCTTAGGTTCGATAATTACTTCGATAATTATTCGGTTGTTTACCCAAGTCCCATGCCGTATTTCTAGCCGCGTATTTGCCAAGTCTCATGCCGTATTTCAACCATGTCGGCAGCGTACACACATGGATTTTAGAGAAGCTCAGACGAATAATCATATAAATCCTGTGCTTTGAGGGTGGAGAGGTAGAGCAAGACTCCAGGATTAGAGAGTGTGATGAGTGCAGTTGCTGGTCAGTGAGTCATCCATGAGTGATGAAAATATTTACTAGCCGAGTAAAAGGTACTGTCTCGTACAAAATGATTGTACTTTATACCCGGAGTTCGTACGTTCGTCAACATGAATTATGTGTGGGCCTCAACAGACACAATGTGTTGTGTTCATTGAACAAATATCTTGTGTACTTTGAACAAATGTGCTGTGTACTCTGAACAAATGTGTTGTGCACGTTGAACAAATGTGCTGCGTAAATTGAAGAAATGCGTTGTGTACGTTGAACAAATATGCAGTGTACACAGAACAAATATGCTGAGTACGTTGAACATGACGTACGAGTGCTGTAAAGAGT
>VCRD01000444.1:31346-55781 GCA_006783055.1 Trinorchestia longiramus
ATGAGACTTCGCCGATATATGTACGTGCGTACACACATAGATTTTAGAGAAGCCCAAACGAACAATCATATAAATCCTGTGCTTTGAGGGTGGAGAGGTAGAGCGAGACTCCAGGATTAGAGAGTGTGATGAGTGCAGTTGCTGGTCAGTGAGTCATCCATGAGTGATGAAAACATTTACTAGCCGAGTAAAAGGTACTGTTTCGTACAAAATGATTGTACTTTATACCCGGAGTTCGTACGTTCGTCAACATGAATTATGTGTGTGCCTCAACAAACACAATGTGTTGTGTTCATTGAACAAATATCTTGTGTACTTTGAACAAATGTGCTGTGTACTCTGAACAAATGTGTTGTGCACGTTGAACAAATGTGCTGCGTAAATTGAAGAAATGCGTTGTGTACGTTGAACAAATATGCAGTGTATGTACATAGAACAAGTATGCTGAGTACGTTGAACATGGTGTACGAGTGCTGTAAAGAGTTCCTAAATATTGTGACAATCATTGGCCAGAATATACTTGGTTTGAAGGATATATATATATATGACTAAAGTTTTTCAAGCATTGTTTGACGCTGGAGGCCACTTAGATTTACTTCTTGATTTTCACGCTAGTTCAGGAACTCAATCAATTCAAACTGGAAGTTTTTGCAGCTGCTCATTAATTTGTGTTTCGCTTGACGAGACTGAAGAGGCAAATCAACCGGTATATTATACGTAAATTGGGAAAATAACGGTAATTCGCTTGGAAATAATATCTCTAAAATATTTCTGACTTTTCAAGGAATTGTAACTCAACTAGTGTTGAACCGTAATACATTGAATTGATTTATAGCTACACGTACCATGTGCATGAAACTTTACAAACATAAAGCAAAAGTTGCCATTAAAATCTGTCTTTATAAATTCCACGTCTCAACGAAGTATTTCTTTGGGAGGTTGATAATTGCCCCTAATAAAATTTTAATTTCTATTAACTACAGCGTTTAGCCATACTTTTGATTAAAAGTTCGTATCAATCATCATGCTGACAAAAGAAGAGCAATTTTTATTGCGATCCAGCATGCATGACGATCAATTCATCATACACATTTCACGTGCCTTTTTATTCACTTGACCATCTTTGACTTAGCTTATTTTTACAATCGGGTATTATTTTCCCTGTTGATTGTTATAAACGCAATCTGAAGCCACTTTTGTATGCGATCTCGATTTACTATAGAGTATGGAAAACATTGCCAATAGATGGAAAAGTATAGTGAAATACACTGTGGCGTATACAAACGAGTTACTGACAAATGTTGAAGAGCTTTCAACATTTCGATTTGTGCTCAAGTTAGCAAGGAAACATTTACGCTGAATTTATTTAGAAATGCGTGGGGTTTGTTCGTAGAAAAAAGTTTGATTAATTCCTACGAATACTGATAGTCCGAATAATTTGCAGCCCATACTTTTATCCAAGAGTATGATAAGAACTTAGATCCCAATAATTGAGTTAAAGTTTACAGAACAACCCTGAGTAAACCTGCAAAAGATTTTAATTCGGGGTCGTACCGTAGGTAGAGGGCTGCTGCAGTGCACACAATTGTTAACCCTTTAGTGACCAATTTTTTTCTAGTTTGTACGTTTAAGCTCACAAAGACCGTCTGTACACTGATGCAATGAAGCACGCTGAGAGCCAGGCAGCCAAAAGAACGACGCTGTAACATGCCGCCGCGTTCAAACCTAGTAGCAACCTCATATTGCTCACTGTTTATTTATTAGAACAATTCTCCCAAAAACCGTAAAAGAGGACTCTATGGTCCTTTCGTCGCTAAAGGGTTAAAGGAGGTGGTGTGACGGTTCGATGTCACTTCCCACGCAGACTTTCGTCCGGTTTCCGTTGAACGTCACTGAAGAAAAGGCGGAAGGCATTTATCGCCCCTGCACCCGCTGGAAATTCACTGTCGATACGAAAGTGCCCTAAAAATTTCGCTTTGTGGTTTGACTTTCCACACAATTATCAGTAGACCGACGAGACTGCAAGGAAATTGTTAGGGTCTTTATCACGCTCGTAAATTCAATAGAATCCTAGTCTGCTATAGGTAATACTTAAAGGCATAGCGCCCTAACCACAAACTTGTTTCGGAAATTTTTAGGGGGTACTTATATAGAGTACTTGATTGCCAAAACGTGATATGATTGTGTGTGTCTATACTTGGTTCAATAATGAATTACCGATTTCACAAATTATTTCGTCTATTGATTTTAGTTCGACTGCATGGAAACTCATGAAAAGTTTTAGTGCATTTCTTACTTAAGAAAAATGCACAACATTTATAACTCTAATTTTACAATAATGGGAGTTGAAAAACAATACAAAACTCAATTTCTGAAACACCTGACTATGTTTTCTGATGTTTTTGGCTGTGGGTGACGAATATTTTAAAAATATTTGTTGAAGATCTATATCAATTTGTTAGGCACGCGATTTTAGCAGCAAGTAAAATTCGCAGTCACAATAAAGTGACCTACACAATTTGATGATGATTAAAACTCGTTCTCTTGAAGGAGTCTTGAATTCATTTCAATATCATGATTCCTTTTACACTTTAACCACATTTACCTTGAAAGCTAATATTGAGTTTCTTGTATTTATTTCGAAAAATATTCTTTCAAGCTTCCTATTGTATGTTATTTTTTCTCGTTATACTTAAAAGCAGTTAATTTGTAAGCAACTATTCAGGTGTGGCATTTACTGATATAGAGTGGCTGTTAAAACTTTAATTTTTTTCGTAAGTGCATAACATTTTTGGATTCTAGACAGGAAATACCTTAGTAAACCAAATGAAAATACAGGTAATTAGTATCTAACTCCGTATTTCCCTCAGTAAGCTTGTATCTTAGATACTCAGAACAGCTACATTCGTGTCCAGAAGCTCATCAGTTGAACACGTGATGTAGCATCTGCCTTCTAGGTTTCGTTCCTGCTGCTAAGGAGAAAGCCTTGCAGTCATTTTTGTTGCCAGGCTGATAAATGATCCTCCCGCACCTGTCTCGCAACGACAGTTGAAGATTCATCGTAAACCAACAATTTTCTCGCCTAAAGAATGGCGTGCTTAACCCTTGAAATCAGCTGTCGTAAAACTAATTTTCTCACCTCTCCATGATTTTTAAACTTCAAGTAAGGTGTGTCCATGCCTCAATATTTATAATTCATTGAGTAAAACAGATTACTAGAATTTCTACGTGGAATAGTGTGATTTACAGTCGTTTGATCATCCATAACTATGTTTTGCACATGTCTTAAGTAAAACACATTGAAAAACTTTCATTAAACAATTTTGTAGGTATATGTTTAAATTTACTCACACTTCGATCTCTGAGTCAACGCTTCAAAGCGAACAATGGAAGAATTTCTTGGTGTAGCAGTTACTGAACTGAAGGAAACAGGGTTTCAACTTTGCAAACGCTGATCAGGTGGGCAAAAATCTTATAAATTTTCACATCACGTGGTCAAGTGCAGTGGAGATAATGAGCTGTAAGCCTTTACTATCGTGCACCACATGATGCTCAATACTTAATGTTTAGTACCTAATACTTGGTACTTAATACATAATATTGAATACTTTATTACTAATACTTCATATTAACACTCTTTACAAGTTATTTAATACTTAGTAACTAATACGCATTGTCTAAACCATAAAACTTATTTTTGAATAGTTTTCATCGTACAATTAATATATCTTTATCTACTAAAGAGTCCCTTAGACTTCATGAAAAACACCACCACGAGTTAACAAAATAATATGTGATAATATTCATAGGTAATTTAACACCTATAGCTGTGTTATGTCTTTGCAAAGTAACTTACAGACAGCACTTCACATTTTACATAAAAATCTCCTAATGCAGAAAATATCATTAGGTACAATATTAAGACATTTATATCAGACAAGAGCGTTGCTTTTGGGCTATATTCTGAATTTTTGAACTCCTAAAATGTAGTTTACTCCTTCACTACGAATTTTTTGTCACTTACAGCTTACCAATAAACAGGAATTTTGAACTGCACGCTGGTGACAGCACGGAAACAAACATCGACTTCCAAAGTGCCTCCAGCTCAGCGGAAACCTCAGTTTGAGAACCAGTGTTTCAGCAGTACAGGGTTCTCCTCAAAACTCAAAGAGTTCTAAAAAAAAACGCACAACTCAGTCAGCTTTTAAAGTAACGATATACCACATAAACATTACGCAAGTGCCCGAGATTTGCGAAGATACAGGGGCTCCCGGCGTTAACCCGCGTTTACAACTTTATTGCCGTCAGTGAGAGCAGCTTACAGAGCATGGGTGTAGGCTGTGAACGGTCGAAGCCTGAGCCTTTCTCTGAACTTTCTTAGCATTGACCTGCTTTCAGCAGCGGCTGTCGCTGCTTTCATGGTTAGCTGCCGCGCTGGACTTTCCAACCTTGCAGGCTTTCACCTGCTCCCGGTGATGTGGCTGAGTGCAGCTTGGAAACAATCATACGCACAAGTGGGTAAAGTTGAATACTGACTTTAGCTTGTATCCGTAGTAGATAGAAAAAATCGAGAAGTAGTTGGGTGAATTATGACCTCGCTTTCTATGTACAAAATTTATACCACTTTTTCTTCGATTCCAGCCATCAACAAGTACATCAGAGGAAGTTGTTAGAGCTTTGAAAAAGGATAATTTAAAGATGCACGCTGGAGCTTCTCTTCACTACAGGTTTCAATAATAACTATGTCATGTATAAATAATAACTGCATAACTGGAAAGAGTAACCTGTTCAGACACCTAAAAACCGGACCAGGATGCTACGGGTATTTTTTTGGTTTTATTTTTTATTTGTTTGTATAGCGGCCTATGAAACTCTTCAGTAGGCTACTTATGAAAATAATATAAACATGCACTTCATCTACAGGGTGTCTCAAAAAAATGTACTCACCCTTTAACCGTTGCTAACATGCGTTATCCCTTGGTGTGCGTTATCAGCGTTGTCTGGACAATAATGGTCATCAATTCGAACATTTGCGAACATGATTCTTTAATCACATTTGTCTTCTGTATTCGAAGCTATTCTATTTCACTGTATGTTCATAAATAAAGGATCTCTCGTCATTCGAAGTGTGAGTACATTTTTTTGAGACACTCTGTATATCACACAACACTTCTGCACTCGAGAAGAGCATAATAATACGTAGGATACTTCATAGTAAACAGAGCTAAGTACAGGGTGGCGCATAAGTAACGCATCCTTTTAAAAAATTAATAATAAATAAAGTATTACCGCAATATACACTACGTATCTGTAGACAGGATACGACATGTAAATAAACTTTAAGAGTTCCTCTATCGTTTGCAATTATCTCCATCGTTATACCTTTCATAGTTTATTTATTATTAATTTTTTAAAAGGGTGCGTTACTTATGCGCCACTCTGTATTTATGAGAAGCCAAGTGGATGAAGGTGATCATAATTTATGGATGAAGGGGAGAGCTGAAATATAACTCTTCAGCTCACCAACTTAATGCTTTTTGGGCCACGTCCCTACGGTCCTCGAGATCTGACCCAGAAGCTTTCGCTGATATATCGCTTCTACATTGTACCTGCGAGTCTTTTCTCCCGTAACCAAAATCCTTAAGGCAAAATGGTAGGTGTGATACCAGGCCTCGTGAGAGATGTGTCTAAGATTTACAGGCCCACCTGCGTTAGCTCTTCATTTCAGTCTGAGGAGCACAGTTGTACAATCTTTGCTGACTTAATCGCTTTAGAAACCCACAACTAACTTAATTTTATTCTGCCGTTACTCCATCTCTCGAGTTTTCCATTAATTCATTCATCAATACGTGCATTTAACGATTCATTCATCTATTCACCCATCCATTTATCAGTCCAATCAATAATCCAACCTGCCGTCTGCTCGAGATACTCCGAGGACAGTTTTGATCTTGCATCAATGTATGGTTAAAGTTTAAATATTGAATGAAACATGGAGACAAAAATTGTTAGTTGCAGTTGTGATCGTATACAAGTCTAAGTAAGTTTTAACCTAGAACAGGGGTTCCCAACTTATTTTTCGCTCCGCACCCCTAAAGAAATTTCATTCGAACCTCGCACCTCCTGAAATTTAAAATTTGCTCAAGGATAAATTATGCGAATTCCGAATATTATTTTATAAAAAAGATTGTTACTTTCTTTTCTAATATAATTTGTGAAGGAAATTACAAATGTAGCCCTGAAACACACAACAAATTAACATTGGAATAAACATCAGAAAATTAATCTCTTACTTGAAATAGAACAAATAACCAAGTAATAAAAAATGGTACTAAATACTACAAGGACTAGTTCTCAAATGCTTGTAAAATTCCACTTTTTTCATATACAACAACAAAAATTTCCAGGCAGTGAGGAACAGCTGATGCCTGAACTTGTTTCATCCCGGTAACAAACATGTTCAGTTTAGGTCCCAAACTTTAGGAACTACTGAACGTGTTAAATGTATGGTAGGATTGAATTTTTTCAGCTATGTATGTGACGGCCACTAAATAACGATACTTTACTTTAAAATGAAAACAAAGTTAGTCCATTGCAAAAGGAAATAAAAATAGCAACATACAGCCAACATTCAATTATTTACCTGGGCCTTTCCCGTACCCCCTGGAATATCGTCTCACACCCCCAGGGGGTGAGAGCACCCCAGGTTGGGAACCCCTGGTATAGAAGGTTTACAAATTTTAAAAAATTATCTAGAAATTTACGAGGAGCAAGCTTTTAACTATCACAAATTTTATAAATTGCGAAATAAATCGATTTATTAGTTAATTTTATAAATTTTTGTAAGTAGGGAATAATTATTTTCTTTGGAGAGTGGCTATGACGACGTAAAAATTCTTCGGCCAAAACTTTTTTATGAACCCTTTTTATTCGTTTGTGAATTTGTAATCGTTCGTATAGCAAGAAAAATAAAAAACAATGTCGATTTAATATTTTTCTTGCGCCAAATCAATCCAATTTTGGATCACACCGACCGTGCATGCCAAAGGTTTTCTTCGCAATTTAGCGGCAGTAAAATCGCTAACACAAGAAAATCTTTCAGGTAGACACTGACTAACGAATCTTTTTAAGCAATGAGTTCAAGCGGGAGAATTGTTAACTGTACATGATAAAGAAATGTTTAGTATATTACTATTCTTGGTTTTTCTAAATGAAATGGAGCAAACGGTATAAAAATCTTGTTTAACGGAAACGTGTTTGCCGTGAAAACAGAAGCCATTTTGCAGAGCTATTCTCGTGTTGGTTTCTATTTACATTGGCATTCAAACAAACTCAGTCTGAGTCTTGCTATTCGTTAATTAGAGCAGACAAACACGCGCCTCTCCCATGTTCAGAACAAAGAACAACAAGAGATATATTTTTACTGTAAAACGGAACAAACTTGCTAAAATTGACAATAAACATTACCATCAAGTTTTACCAAGTATCTTGCTGAAGTAAACTAGATTTTACTCATGTAGGAATGTTTGAAACAACGTTCCGTATCCTACGTCAAACAAATTGTATACAGGCACTTTCTTAGAGTTATTTGTCGCTTACATTCTTCATAATTTTATTGTGAACCTTCGTTTGAATTTTCTTGTTATAATTTGGTGGAACTTTTAGGTATTTAAAACACCAAGCGTGACAACTGAAAAATTACATTACCATGAATTCAAGAAAGCTTTCTTGAATACCATTTACGCCCGTAATTATTGACGCACAATTATTCTAATAATTGATAATAATTATTCACAATTATTCAATTATCTATATTTATTGACGCGTCATTATTCCAGACGCACAATGGAAGCTAAAGTGAAGCTTCTCCAAAGGTGTCAGGTATTAATTTTTAGAAACACGAAAAGGTCAACGAAAAGGGAAGAGAACAAAAAACCAATGCAAAGCAGCTCTAGAAATGATCAACTCTATCCTTGTTAAATCTCTCCGAGAAAAAATCGCAAGGATATCCTAATTGGTCACTCGGAAAGTGAGCAAAGGAGGCAACGGTGGGAGTAGATGGAAAAGCTGTACGACTATTCCAGGAACACAGCTTTTCATCCCGAGCACCAAATAGTGCAACTTTTCTCGCGCATCAGTGGAGAAATTACAACCCAGATGTTGGCTTTTTCTCCGGACCTAAGCCCTATGGACGGCTGCATGTTGCCCGTCTTGTCGTTTTGAATGACAAGGTTACAGCTCCACTTCATGGAACATTAGAGCCTCTATACTAAAATTGAGAAAGAATGGGCCACAACCTCTTTTAGAACAAATTATTTGTATCTTCTCGGTCATGCACAATGCATCATCACTAAATTTTGTATTTCAAGGGCGGCCATACTGAGGGACCAGGAAATTGATTTGATCGTACATCGTCAGTATGCAGACATGACTGCGAGCTAGAGAGATACGAGTTTATACGTCCCGTGGTAGTGTAACAGTAGAATGAAACATAATCGACAACTAGTGTACGCAGAAGTACAATAGCGATAGCTTACACAGAAAATAAGGGTTGTAATGAATAGAAAAAGATGTAACTTAAACATTACAAATTAATATGCCACTGACTCGATTAAGGGTAACGTTAACACGTTGCCTCCGATTGCCTGATTGGTGTAAAACTTCACTTTGTACGCATAGTCACTAGAAGGATCTGAAAAAATTACAGAACCTAACCTCAGTGGTACACATACGTACCACTTCGGAGTCAACGTGTTAAGCTTAAAAAATGCCACACTACAGTAGGAGGTGGAAATTTGGAAGAAATTACGACACCGATTCAGTACGACCAACGGTATAACCTGGTTACCTGACCTCGTTTTAGAGTTACGCTCTGGTGACTCACACGTAATATGATAGAATGCAAAATAATGGTTCCCTACCATGAAGTGCCTTAAGTTAACACGTTAAGTGCAGTTGCCTAGCCGGTGTAAATCTTTACTTTGTACATACAGTCACTAGAAAGCTTTGAAAAAATTATAGAACCTAACTTGAGTGACCCACCGGTGGGTCATACCGCAATGAATGTGTTAACATCCCAGCAGGATTTCAGCTCTAAAACTATGGGTTACTCGATCCTGAAACCAACGCCTTTATTTGTCATGAAACCAGACACACTCAGTGCTGGATGATGTACGAAATATTACACTTGAAAGTAATTTCATGGCGATGAAAATCAGTTGCATACATCATATCACTTTCCTCCTCGTCCAGATTACAGCTCTTTTTGTTTTAACGTAAGTATGCTGCAGAACAAACAGTTTTACTCTACTATAATTACTTTCTGAGGCCGAAGAGCATCGTTTTATGGCATTTTAAATAATTTTTGGAGACCATGAAAAGCAGCATTAATGAGTTCAAACTAATTTTGGAAAAATGAAACATTATTCATAGATTTTGAGGGATTAATCAATGACCCTGCAAAAGTTAGAGGCAAATTCTGATGCTACAATTTTTCATCATATCCGTGACTGCAATAAAGTTACAATATCGATGAAAGATAGTGTTAAATTATAAATTTCACGTCCTCATTCAAGTGTTTAGATGCATAGACGTTATCATTATTCAGCCCTCGGTCATAATGAAACTTTGGATTTGATTATTTAATTTGTATTTCAATTTCTAGAGAAGGCGAATATTTTTTCCTCTATTTAGCGACGATGCTTCATAGGGTGCGGAATTTATTTAAAGTTAATAGATTATACTTTATATGGAATGGTCTGTTTTTTCTCAGCGTAATTACAGACTCGAGCAATAACTGACTATCAAAATTCCATTCAATCAAAAACAATACTTAATGCTGGCGCTGAAAAGAGCAAAAATGCCATTTTCAGGAAAATGTCACTGTGAAGGTTAAATAAACATCACGTTCGTGCATGAGGACGCACAGGCATCGTCACAAAAATTTTTGTTTCTAGTTTTCTTATGTTGACACGTAACACAGCAGAAGTGCTACCTGTGACACGTTAAATGCATCATTGCAGACGATCCTTATATTTCTATTCAGAAAATATTTTATTGTCGCATTCAAGCGGGGTCACACTTACTGGTATATAAATGACGTTTGAACCTTAATTTATTAGAAAGCGCTGGCAGTGATGGATGTATATATCATGTTGCGCCTTGTCTCGTTGGACGAGACTTCTATTATACGCTGTGAAAAAGCATGTGTAATTATGTATAAACTGCAGCAATAATTCAAAATACGACATGGAAACTTCAGAGACAAGGTTGAGTTTTACGGAAAAATTAGTTTCGTAGCAACTGGAAACGTTTAAGTGTCATTCAATTGATCATAACACTAAAATGATCTCTTCTGTTTGAAAAATATTATATGAATTTTTAATCTACGCCCTCACACGAAATGATCACGAAAACTTCATAGCACGAGTTCCATGAGATGAACAATTCTGTAGTAATACGTTGGGTATAACATTATGTGGATTTTAGTGACACGTAATTCTTCACACATCTGAGTTCTTCAGCAAGGCGTTACGGAGATGTTGCCAGCGTGTGAACTAGGTTCTGTTAAACTACACACCGCCGTACTGAGACTGATGTAAATGATCGGTGGCAGACACATGCGTCGTGATGCAAAGGATAGGTGGCAGACACAAGCGTCCTGATGTAAATGATCGGTGGCAGACACATGCGTCGTGATGTAAATGATCGGTGGCAGACACAAGCGTCGTGATGTAAATGATCGGTGGCAGACACAAGCGACGTGATGTAAATGATCGGTGGCAGACACAAGCGTCGTGATGTAAATGATCGGTGGCAGACACATGCGTCGTGATGCAAAGGATAAGTTGTAGACACAAGAGTGATGATACAAAGGATCGGTGGCGGACACACACGTAACTGTCAGTGATGTCAACTGAGCATCGTGTAATCGAGTAGAAATTACGTAGATTTAGCAGGAAATTTATTCTTTCTTGCTAGAAAAATGCGTTCGAAAATTTATGGAATTGCTCATAGGTAACGTACCTGCAACTTCTTAATTACTATTTTGCTTGGTCATCTGGTAACGTATTAACAATTATGTTGGAAAAATTCGTATATTCAACGTTAATGAATAAAAAATGACAATAAGAAATAATGCAGATTAAAGTCAGAGTCGCCTATATTTTTTTATTCATAACTTTCGTCAGTTTTTGCGTGTATGGTGTTGTGGGATGTGTAACGGAGCCCACCTCTGAGTATTCATATTGTATGTATAATTAAGAAACTTATATATCCAGAGTACCGTTTCGGTGATGCCAAATTAACTTGATACTGTAAATTCTTGTAATGCAGCAGAGTGATGCTTTAAGTGTACCTCAGTAAAATACGAAGAGCATTCAAAAAATACGCGAAACTTTGTAATTCTTCATTAATTTTTCAATACAATGGATCTATTTTTCAACATAATCTTCGTCAAGGTCGATGCACTTTTCTAGGCGGTGCTTCCATCCTTTAAGACCATTTTTTAAGAAATCTGCAGACCCCTTTTTGAGCCATATTTTTGCAACGTGTTTTGCTTCATCAGTGATATTAAAATGGACGCCTTTCAACTGTTCTTTGAGTTTTGGGAATAAAGAAAATCAGATGGGGCTAGGTGTGGGCTATAAGGTGGATGTGGCAGCAATTCCCATCGAAATTCTCTCAAAACTTGTTTTGTAACTCGTGAAGAATGTGCTGGGGCGTTGTCGTGATGGAAGAGGATTCCACGATGGAGCTTTCCTGGACGCTTTTTAGCTAATTCTGCTCTCAATTCCCACAAAACTTCTACATGATAAGCTCCTGTGACAGTTTTTTGACCTTCTAAAAAGTCTACATGTACGACTACTTCAGAGTCCCAGGAAATGGTAGCCATTACCTTGTTGACAGACCTCTCAGATTTGAACTTGATTGGGCTAGATGATCCGTGTGGAAGCCATTGTTTTAACTGCAGGATCATACTGGTGAACCCATGTTTCATCCCCATTGATGATTTGACTGAAAAAGTTGTCTTCGTTCCCTTCAATTTTGGTCAAAATTGCCGTTGACCATTCACGTCTAAGATTTAGCTGATCTGAGCGCAACGCTTTTGGGACCCATCGCAATGAAAGCTTGCTGAGGCCTAAATCGTCACGCAGAATCGAATGAGCTCAAACAACCGATATGCATAGTCTGAACTATCTGATAAACTGTCAATCTCTTATCTTCTTCGACTAGACTCCTAACAGCATCAACGTTTTCAAAAGTTTTCGAGGTTGTTGGTCTTCCACGACCATCATCTTCAACAGCTTTTCTACCATCTCGAAATCTTTCAGTCCATTTATAAACGAAAGTTTTCTTCGGAGCATAATGCCCATAAACGTTGTGCAAAGGTAGAATGACATCCGTTTGTTTCCAACGAAGCTTTACTAAAAATTTTATGTTGGTTCTTATCTCAAAATCCTCACGTTCCATATGGCAAAAAACTACCTTTTATCAACTTTCATCTCACAGCTTTGTTTCCCGGCGAATACTAATTGCTAGCAACCGTTAGATAGCCAAGATCATGCTATTTCTGACTGACATGTTTGAATATGTTTTATCTCGTTGGCACTCGGGTCATGGGAGCATTTCGCGTATATTTTGAATTACCCTCGTAAGTACTTGATATTTTCTGTCAAATGAAAACTTCAACTCTCTATTTTTATGAATAAATTACTTAAAAATGTAACAAAATACCCATACTCTGAAAAGGAGATCATATAATTTTCAAGCCGTGAAGATGTGATGCGATAAAACAGCGTTTATCATCGTTACTACGCTAACTTCATTATGCCCGGAGTCTCGTATCAAAGATACTGAGCAAGATTCGCTCAATCCGTTTTCTATTGTACTGCAGGCTTGAAGATTAAAGCTTTCTTGCCTAATCAGTTTGAACGATGACTCAAGAAAGTGAGGTACAGAGCCAACAATGTGTTCTATCTCTTGGAGAAACCGAGAAGTGGTCAGAATCCATTTGAGAATTCTGGAGCAAAACAATGCAAATTTTTCTGTTTGAAAGCGGTGAGTCCTGTATTCACAGGCATGAAGCATTATGCTTTCATAATAACTGCGCAAAATGAACGAGATATATAATTATAATGATGATAATAATGTACTCTCATTAGTTTTTCTTGTGCTTTTGTCCCCATAAAGTGAAACTTGTTGCTTGCAGCGAACTCTAACTTTTCCAACGAAACCAGTTTTTACTCAGATTTGAATACTTGACTTAATACTTAACACGTTGCCTCCGATTGCCTGGCCGGTGTAAATCTTCACTTTGTACGCATAGTCACTAGAAGGATCTGAAAAAATTACAGAACCTAACCTAAGTGGTCCACATGCGTACCACTTCGGAGTCAACGTGTTAATATATATGCAGCACGTATTTTTTCTGGCCTCCAACATTTAGACACGTTTGGTTTTGTCCACTATTGTTCTCCTTGTTAAGTTTAAATTTCACTTTACATTGGCTGTTAGCAAACACAATTTTTTAGACATTTACAGCACAAGATTTTTTACAATTATTTCCTTATTTGTTAACTTTGTTGCTGTTGTTTATATGGAGTAATTTTATAAAATCGCGTTGAATTACTTCCACACACATGAACCACACTTAGATGAATATATATATATCCGTTTTATATATATATATATATATATATATATATATATATATATATATATATATATATATATATATATATATACATACACAGAGCAGAAAAAATACTCATTCAGCACTATAGTGTTCCAAATCATGAAGAACATTCGCTAAACGTAAAACGTACATCTAAATCAAGGGTCGGCAAACTTTTTTACCCGTCGACCCCTTCATAGGATATTTGTACTCATTATACATCGACCCCCTCCATGCACACACACACATACAAATAGGTGAAAAAATTGTTAAACCATTATTGACATTTTTGATGACCAAAAATAAAGAGAAATGTTATAAACCAAACCAATCTTACGTTGTACCCTCTACAATGTTTGAAGATATATATTAAGAGAAAGAGGCAGTCTTCACTGATATAAAGTTAAAAAGAAAAGAATAGAAGTTTACTAACCTATATAGAATTTTGACTGTTTCGAACTCTAACAATACTTATCATTGAAAAATTGATATAAACTTAATTACATAAAACAAATGTGGTACTTGACAACAATATTAACCGCCATGGAAATACGCAATATGTTTTTTATCAAAAAAGAATAATGAAAAATACATTAACTTACCTATTTATCAATAAACTTGATATTAATGAGATGGATGAGCTTGATGAGAGGCAGCAAAGCTATTGATATTTAGTTTAAAATTAGTTGGCTTTAACCGTAAATCACCACGGTTTTCCAAGTTTAGTCTATTTCTCTGCTTTGTTATAATCGCATTCGCATGGCTAAAACCAGCTTCAACCATGTATATCCTTAATCGACCCCCTTCTGACCCCCTGAGTTCTGTCCTCGACCCCCAAGGGTCGATATCGACCACTTTGCCGACCCCTGATCTAAATCTACAAAAAAATGTCTAAGTTTTCCCTCACCTGAAAATCGACCCTGAACAAATCGCTGACTTTCAGGCCAACTTCATTCTAACTTACCAATAGTGGTTCATTAAAAGTTTCAAAAATAAGTAGAATGCATACTATCTAAACTTGTGTCTAAAACTATCGAACATTCCCGTGATTGATACAGTATCATTAGTTTTCTATCTTAAAAACCAATGCTGTTACATTTCTTATGTACCAACTTTATTGGAAATATACGTTTTTGTTTGTTTGTTTTATGGTCAACCTTAAATTGCTATTTTCTATGAACTCCTGTATAGGAAAGACTACGATATAAATGAGCTCACACCTTGCCTGTCACTATGAATGCCCAGCCTAGCAGAACAGGTACACTAACACCATTACAAAATACATTCAGTAAAAACTTACATGATGAGAAATGAACTCATATGTTAAATTGATAATCGAACAAAACAGGAAACACAATGTTTTCAAGCATCGTAAACAATTCCTTTTTCCATCTGCACTCGATATTATGGAGTGTCATTTGTACGGAAGTTTACAGAGAAATGGCGCGCTGAAATGTATATAAGTAAATACAGTGTTGTAGGAGTTATGTTTAGTAAATAATAAGTGGTTTCTAACTGATTGCTAGCGAACACAAGGTAGAACGAAAGTCAGAAATTTAACAACGATAAGGCTAAAGCCTTTAATTATCGAAATACATCTTCATAGTAGCATGAAATTCAAAACCATTTACTTGCATGACATAGAAACTATGAATAATTTAAAAAATAAAAACACGATAGTTAAATAGTTTTGGTAATTGAAACCTGATACCGTCAGAAGGTGAACTGAGTGCGTCAGTTGACAAAGAACAAAAATTTTGAATCTTCTAGTATCGACAAATGTCGCAGCAAACTCAAGGTCGTACAATTGAAAGCAATAATTTTTTTCGTCACAAAACCATCGAAATCTTCTCATTTTGAGCAAGCTCACATAATGAGTTCAGAAATATGTGTAAAGATCACTATATTACGAGTAAAACAATGAAAAGAATATCTAACTGAAGAGTTTTAAGTCATAATGTTCGTTCTGCAAAAGTAGAGGATGCACGACAACTGTTCTTGACGAACGTTTTTCTAAAATGAATGACACAAACGTAGCATGAGGCATTACCAATTGAACGGTAGGAAATTATACAAATCTAATGGATATTACTTTGTATAAAGAATTATAATTTATTAATCCATTTAAGGCGTACGTGTTTTTAAAATAATGACACACCCTCGATAAACTAGCGCAGTAAACTGTTTGAAAATAAATAACGCATAAAAGCATTTCCAGGAATCAAGCAGTAGTACTAAAAGTGCTTATGTATCCTAACTTAGCAAGAATAATAAACTAACAATGGAGCATAAATTCTGTATTTATCTTGAAGAAGAAATTCTGAACTGAATCGCAGGAGAAATCTGATTTTTAGCGCTACAAAACTTCGCTGACGGACGAGCCTAATTCAAGTTCGAAAATTTCCTTTTTTATAGCAGGCAGTTAGTATTGAGGACTGATAATCAACAGATACACTTCCGACTTAGCTGGAAGTGCCGGCTCTTTTTTTTCAATTTTCCTCTTCTCTCATCTTCTTCCTTTATCTTATTTCCACTTCTCGATCTATCTTCTCCTACTATATTCTACCCCCCTCCGCTCTAAGGCTTTCCAATCACCATAATAATTGAGGACTGACGTGGTCGGGAGTTCCATTTATTCATCACCCCTTTGGATTCACGCAGACTGTGTCACGAGCTCTCACTATTCAAAGCCATACAATCGAAGGATCAGGTCAAAAAGTTAATTAAGAAATGCAAAGGTTAGTCCATATCGTTTTTTATAACAAAAGGTAATGGGAACCCTAGAAGCTAAAGCTGAAAAAGAAGAGAAAGCGTCGATTAATCAAGTTGTGAGAACTCATCAATCGATGTGAGCTACTTTTTATTTTCAAGTCCATAATTTCGTTTCGAAATTATCTGTTCACTTTTTATGACAGTAACTCAGTTAATGAAGCGTTTGATCGAATGGTAATAATCATCGATAAAGGTTCCTCGTTTAAGTATAATACTTCTGTTTGCACGATATCATTATAAAATCATGGGATGCAAAACTCTTTTACTAAATTACAAGGGATTCACTCCGTTAGGATGGTGAAATTCCAAAAAATCCAACTGCTTCTCACGATTCCAAAGTGAAATAATCACGCAGATAATAATGAACTCTTTAAGCCAATTTTTAAGCACAATTTCTTCTATCCATATTGGCTCAGTTTAATTATAATAGATGAATGTAATCAATAAGACATCGAACTTTGATTAGAGAGAATTTAGAAAGACATGAATACTTCACTCTGTGCAGGATCAGTACATTTTAGTTGAAACTTCATAGCCATATGGGGCAGTACAACTATGATCATGACTCGCAGTTACACATTTACAAGAATCTTGTACCGGCCTCATCGCGAGCCTAATCAATCCCTAACATGTTGAGGTGCCAAAATTTGTTTATGTAATTCGAAATACTAATTTTCAGGTAGTTTTCATAGTTTGAACACAGCCTTAAACAATGCAGCAGTCAATAGCTTAACCTTCGTCATGAACATTTCTTAAGCATATAATAACGTTTTTCCCAAATCAATAAATGGGGAAGTAGTATTTTGAATTAAGCCTATGTTACATTTATTAGCATATAAAATTTTCTTCTTGCATCAGTTTGATTCATTGACCAAGTTTTGAGAAGCTTGCATTGCTGCTCCCCGTATGTTTGCGCGGTCGCGCCAGAAAAAATCGCAAACTTGCGGTTGCCTGTGATGTTTTATCCGGCCAGCGTTTTTTGCATTAAGCTCGCTAGATTTATAATTCAAATTAGTCATTCAACATGGACTTTCCAAATCTTCCAATGACGTTACACTGTTACCAGAATGATAAAGATATGACATTATGTGGTATAGATCATACAAGCTCCCAACACACTAGGTCATTTCGTTTGCGTATCTTACTTTCTACTCGTTGTTACAAAGCTCCCTTCAAGGAAGTTTATCTTATAGATATTATGCTTAATTAAAACCACTATCTCAATTTGCAACAGATTTGAAGGCGGTAACGTACCAAGACAGTGCCAAGAACATCCAATAATGATATGCATCCAATTTCCTGCGGAAGTGGATTTGATCATCAAACAGTGTTACATCGTCACATAGTTTGTATCACCGTATCAGTCACATTCACGACGCTTTCTCCGCTTAGTTCTTTACAGAGACAACTGAGATAGTGCAAGAATACCACCACGCATAAGATCGATTTGCCCCGCACAGAGGTGTTTTTACACGTACACGATAAAAGTGTGTCGAGTGGGAACAGTTATGCAGGGAAGCGGACCGGATCGCTGACGGGTAGCACCGCTAGCCAGCGCGAGCAGCTTTCTCGGTGCAGCGAGTGGGTTGCTCTCTGTCGCAGTCGTGAAGCAGCGTTGAGCCAGTGAAGTACGCGTTCTTTTGAATTCAAACATGGACTCGTTCTATGAGAGGGCATTAAATGTAAACTGTACTGAAAATTAACCAAGAGCATCCAATTAACTAAAATTGTAGAATCAACTTTACATTAATATATTCTCACAAAAACATTTCAAGGAGCATTCTCTTAAATTTCTCAATACTTTAATTTCGACCTTTTACGAATACGTGCTTATGATTTTATGCTGTGTTCGTAATGTTTCGCTGTGATACGAATATGACTCGAAAAACGCTGATAAACGACAACTACAAGTCTGACCGTCGGTCGAACGATGACAGCTACTTGTCCAACGATGAGAATGTCCACAAAAAAACGGATTGGAAGGAATCGATGAAGAAGAGTGGTCAATTAACATCAGAAGACCCCACGTACAGTGACGACATTGAAGGCATTCGACATGAAGGTTCTGTGAGTGATCGAAGTTCGTCACCAACAACCGATGAGGAGATGAAAGTTAACATTCTTTATCGAGGGATGGTGTACAGAATCAAGGGCATTAAGGTGATTTGTTCCATAGTCGCTGGCATTATTATCTTATTAACGGCTATGTTACTATTAGGGCTCTGGATAATTGTCGGATCGAAAGACAATGGGGAGCTTATCTGGCCATGGAGTGAAACTCCGAATTTGGAATTGTTTTCGAACGAGACTGACGCAGACGCAATGGTCACAATCCCTATCATGGATTTGTTTGAAAAATCATCAGCAATTGGCCACACTCCTACGGAAGCTGGAGAAATTACAAAGTTAAGTGAAAAACTCTTTCTGAACACTTCCGAGGAGGTAGAAGAGGCCCTTGGACATTTCCAAGCTGTTCAACCGCGGCCACATACCGAGGCGCCTTCCGTAGAAAGATTTTCTCTGCCGGATGATCTTTATGTTGAATACGAGTATTATTATCCTAATGACGCCACTGTGGAATATAGCTTATTGCACGAAACATTAGTTAACCCTCCGTCGGGCTTTCTTGAGAGGAACGATGAATCTAAAAGTTCCATCCAACAAGATGATGAGAGCACTGAGTTCATGCGCTCACACGAGTCTCAGCTTAATGATGCTTCATTTGATAAGCCGAGTGAATCAAAGACCGAACGGGAAAATAGGTTCTCGCAAAGAATATCGCCAATAGATAACGACAAGAATATAATACCAGTAAACAAAGTAGAGGTGCAAGAACCAGTTGTCTATGACGAGAGCGAATATGATTCAGCGTCTTTCAAGAACGCAGAGTTTACTCCGGTCAGAAAAATTGGTCAATTACCATTGAATGAAGACGAAGGATTTTCAGATCACCGTCTAATAGGCGAAAACAGACCACTCGAACGTTTTTCATCTGCTCCACATATGCGTCCAACTGATCATGATCCTCATTTTTCGATTGATGAAGTAGCACCTTTTGATGAGGATTTAGTCAACTTTTCTAAAATGGATACAAGAGAAGATTATGAATACAAAACTTCCCACGAAAGAAAAGAAGAATATCAAATTCCTCCAATTTCTGTTGAAGCTCATCGATTTGATCATACATACGAACCTCACGATGAAGTGGACCCTCACCGTGAAGTTTTCTTGAAAAAGTATGATACGTCTCAAATAATTTTTGATGACATCCATGGAACTGATCCCGGATTTACTAGATTTGTTGATGATATTAATCATCGGTCTATAGCAATTCCCGATTCTTTTGCTAGAAGATTTAATCTCGAAGGACAGCATGAACATTTACCTCGCTTTCCAGGATTGCTAGAGGTTCCACTTGGTTCTCAACAAATTCCTGGTACTGATCAATTGTCCGTTCCCGGGACTGTCCATCAAATACCACATATAAGACGAGCTCATATAGCTGCTGGTTTCAGGCCAAGAATTACGCGGCAAAATTCAGGTGTATTTTCTGTGAGAAGAGGACCGGCTCCTCTTTTACATTCACGGGAATCCATCATGCAATCTATGCCACATGCACATCCCTCGCATAATCCAAGGTTTCCTGCGTCGTACGATACAACCCGAAACCAGACAAACTTATTACGTTTGGTTGTTCCCATTGAAGTAGGACGACAGCCTCATTTTGCATCAAAAGAAGCAGAACCCGGTGGATTAGCCGGCACTCTTCGTCGGATGTACAAAGCTGCTTCGTCACTTGTGCCATTTTCGCAATCTCCCAAGACTGGCGATGCACAGTCCACCGGTGAGTTTTTAAGAGGTCTGTTGAAGGATTCCTCCGCTTTTGACAGTGTTTCCAGAAAAATGCGGGCAATTTTTGCCCAGTCATTGGATCGGTACAATGGTTTACTTTCTAAAAATGACAGGCGGCCTTTAAGCGCATTTGAACTTTACTCCTTAACCTATACTTTTCTTGATTTTTGGAAGTTCGTTTTTGAGAAGATTGGAACATTGTCTGGGAAAGATTTGTCAGACTTGTCGCGGAAAGTAGCTTCAATTCGCGACCGTGATCTAGAGCAGTACTCTACAAATAGTACTTCCATTTCAATTGACAAGCCTTCTACTGTTGAAGATGGATCAGAAATTTATGAAATAGAAACAACGCTGGAATCGAAAGAGATGACACGAGAAGAAAGCACTGACTCTACTCCTGTTTCACATTTTGAAAGGCACACATCATTTGCACTCCCTGCACTAAAGACATTGCTTAATTTCGGGACTGCTTATATGCAGTACAATTACGCATTCGATTGTCTCATGCTCCTCTATTGCAAAGACCTTGACTCCAATTCTCATGATATCGGATGGAACGCTTTAACTACCAATTTGAAGAGGTGAGTTATGCTTCATGATCTGCTTCATGAACTAAACTCTACCACATCGTATGTATGAAAATTACAAAGTCTTAAATCAATGCATGTTAGACGAATAGGTGTACGGTGTTTGTTTGCTGGTTAGTAGCGAGGGACAGGGTACTTAGCTTACGGCACAGCAATAAAAGTAAAACCTGTTCCAATATTCAGCCCAACCACTTTTTCTTACCTCCCGTTATGTGTGATGCACTTACGCGACCTCAATCCGGTCTGGTTTATTATTTTTTTGCTAACGTTTTAAGATTTCTGGCTCCACCCACTGGTTCTGAAAATGTTGTTAACCAGTATTCTATTAACTGAACAATAATTAATAACGATTCGGATCTAATTAATAGTATTATTTCAGACTGATGCGTAACGGGTTTGCACAATGGCTTGAATACGTGCATTGAAAAAAGTTTAATAAACTATTCTTGTTAATTGAATATTTTGAAAAGTCAATTTTGGCACATTGAGTTGTGATAAACATTTACAGAACTGAATGCACTCACAGAAATCGTTTATATGAAACGAAAGAAAAGATAACAAGGCAGATCTAGCTTTTTTATCTAAACCATTAACGCAAGAAAAAGAAAACAAGTACTTATTTTTTAGCACACAGTACTTCAAAGCCGCAAAAAACAGTTCGTCGGAGTACGTAGTTTCAAACCCATGCCCCGTGCGTCGACCGCCACCGACCGTCCAGTCGCGCGCCTTCCTCGGTTACGTGAGAGGCATGCGATAGACTAAAAATAATTACAGCCTCCTACGTGAGGCACGCGTTTGACTAGGGTAACTACAAAATTCCAAGTGATGGGAACGCGATGTACGAGGGTAACCACGAACTTCTACGTGAAGGGCACGTGATGGACACCCACGCAGAAATAAAGGTTTCCGTGTGGTTGGACACTTTTTTTAAATAATCCTAGACTTTGAATGACGAAAGCCGTAACATATTTTCGTGCCTTTCACTTTTTTCTACCCCAGGAGGATCGCTTTTCTGTTCATAAATGATGTAACGCTTACGCATAGTTCAAGATACTTTTTCATGGAGGTTTTGGATTATTTGGGCAAGCAACAGTTATGACATTTGTTGCGTAGACACATTTTTATGGGATTGCAACACGTATTCCTAAAATACAATCGAGGAACTCACAAACACAAACGCTATTTTTATGTACCTACGAAGTTTATTTTCAATTTTCATTAAGTGATTTCTGATTCTATCCCACTAAATATGCTGTTAAATACCATGATAGTAAAATACATTTTAGGGACGATGTATTACGTAGAATTATTCATCTTAAAAACACGGTACCGTTATTTTTTTAACTAGTCCCGTAAAACTAATGGGACATACAACTTGAAGCTTTCTCTGTGCTGTACCTGAAATATTATAAGTCACTGTCACCAATGGAGCATGATGGAAACAATGTTAACGAATGAATTGCAGTGCCAAAACAATGTACCAGTATGCCTCTGACAAAATACAGTATATGAAAGAACGATTACGAATATGTGAGTAGCGAGTTTAATAAAGCTTTAATATCAGAACGTAGCTGTAAAATTTGGTTCTCTTACCGCTAAATGCATTTGCTAGAAAAATTTCAATAGGGTTTTTAGTGCCGAGGAGAATGTGAAAATGGAGAGTCAAGAAAACGACCGATCATGATTCGATGGAAATGGTGGGCATAACCAATTGGCTTTCTTACAAGTTAACAAGAGCAGCCAATCACCGCAGGATCACGTCCTGATAGAAACTTTACTCTTTGTACTCTGCATATTTAGCCACAACTAGCTATCCCTTTGCCTCAGCGGGATGTGCCTTAGGAGAAAGATATACGAGCGGTGTGTTCTCGCCTGTGTATGCGGGTCGCGTTTAGAAAGTGATCAAACATTTGTGCCTGCCCTAAAGGAACAGTAAGCCCTCCGTGCCTAGGTGCTCTCCCTCACGACACAGAAAAGCCCAACACCCTTCACACCCCTCAAGTCCATGCGAGAGAAAGCAAAAGAGATGGAGACCACACGTCTGATTGTGGTCTATTATGACGATTGTGGTTAACATTAACCTTTTCTAAAACGCAGTGTGAACATTGAAAGACAATAGTTCAAAATTATTGAGACTTCTCTTAGTATCCATAAAGAAAATTTTATCTAAGACGCATAAAATGTTGCGCTGTTTCATCAGTGGCTTCATTCTCTAGTTGCCTGTGCTTGGAAAACTCCTCTTTCTACTACCTCAAATTCTATCATATCTAGAATAATAGTTAAGACCTATATCTGCAAAAAAATTAAATACCTGAAAAAACAGTGAAGAGAAACTATTTTTATGTTTCAGATCTGTGAAGTACCACGTACAGAGTAATCAAATTCATTTAAACTCCAATCGTCGTTAAATTCATGCATCGCTGTCAAGCCGCTCGGTGTTCATTTTTTAATTCGAGTTAGTTTTCGAAGACACAAATTGTTGGACATGGCGAGCTTTACATAGACTTAACCTAAAGCATAAGCATGAAAAAGATTATGGAAGAAACATTACTTTGTAATGTTAAAATTGTACACTTTTTTCCGGTATTTATGGCTTTAGTTATTTTTATGAATCTTCCATGCATAGCATGTTGTTTCACTGAATGTAACACTCATAGTATGAAATCAGCTATTCCCGTTATCCAGCGTGAAGATTCCATTACACTGTGAGCGCAAATCAGAACAGTTGTGTGTGGAGGAGGCCACACCATTTAGTAAAAACAAACACTTATTCTCTCAGTAGTCTCGTTCGTATCATATGTACTTTTTACATATTAAGCGAGCTGGACTGCCGCCTTACTAAATTATCGCAAAGGCCCTTATAGTACATGAAAATTTTATGATAAAAAGTTCGCTTATTTTACTAAACATTTGTTGAACAACTTAACGTTTTAAATTTTATATTTCCTTGTCATTAAACTTATCAGCGACGTTGGGTGTATGTTCACAATTTTTTGTGAGTATTCATAATTTTTCAGACCTGTTTAATGTTTGTCAATTTCTATAAGAAAATGTCTTTTTAACGGCTATTGCTTACCGAATATAGATGTATTTTCAAGAGTAATTTCTTACCGAATATAGATGTATTTTCAAGAGTGATTTCTTACGGAATGCAAATGTATTTTCAAGCGTGATTTCTTACCGAATATAGATATATTTTCAAGAGTGATTTCTTACGGAATGTAGATGTATTTTCAAGCGTGATTTCTTACGGAATGTATTTTTTTGGACAGCGTCGGGCTCAAAGTTCTGACAGACAAAGAGGGCCGTGAAACAGACACCGTCTCAAGCGTCTGGCAGGCCCTCACTGACTGGGAGCCTCTCCACTGCGACTCTCTGTTCCCCAGGTGCGTGTGGTGGTAGATCTGGTTGATGTGGTGGTAGGTCTGGTTGATGTGGTGGTCGATTTGGTTGATGTGGTAGATTTGGTTGATGTGGTAGATTTGGTTGATGTGGTGGTCGATCTGGTTGATGCGGTTGGTAGGTCTGGTTGATGTGGTGGTAGGTCTG
>VCRD01000444.1:62220-99638 GCA_006783055.1 Trinorchestia longiramus
GTTAACACCCCTGTAGCCCAATGTATACGGGCCCCCGGTTAACACCCCCGTAGCCCAATGTATACGGGCCCCCAGTTAACACCCCCGTAGCCCAATGTATACGGGCCGCCGGCTGTAACTCGATCGCCTGCAGCAGATCTCACCACGGTCAGCTGTTGAGTCGTCCAATGAAGTCTAACATCATTAACACTTTACGCGACTGTGGATGACGTAACTTCATGTGATGGCTTCTTGTGATGGACGTAGAAGTGAACTGTAGGATTGACCTATCCAAAATTAGTGATGTCTTGTTTCCTTGAGAAAATCAATGGGCAAGCTTGTAGTTTCATATGAAGTATCTTTCACATCAATTAAATTTGAAGCAATGAACGAACTATAGTCTGAAAAATGTGAGCACGAAATGGAACATAAATTTAAAGTTCAGTCATTAACTGCTGCACATTTATCTAAAAATGAATACCACATGATATGAGAAAAATATTAATTACATTGATAATACAATTTAATTTAAAAGGAAATGAAACAAGAGGACAAACTAATACAGTTAATGCGTCGTTGTGTTGGGTCCAGGAAATGATTTAAGAATTTTCTCCGGAATAGAACAGGGTGAAGCATTAAGCGTTAGTATGAACTAAGAAACATTTAAAGAATACAAATTTTGAAAGCACTTCACACTAATGGTTTCCTATGATCAGAGGCGTAAAAAAACTGAAGTAACGTCCTCGCAAATAAATGGAATTCGACCATTTTGATTAACATATTGTGCACACCCAATGGGTCAAGGTTTACAAAATGTATTCAACATACTATAATCTTCCCGTAACGTACTGGTTTTGAAGAATATAAGGCCAATGATTAATAAAAAATATAACGATGGAAAATAAACATTTGGATCAATTTAAAATCGACAGAAGATGTGGTGATTTAATTTACATCTTAAGTAAAGAGTATGATGTCTTTTAGATAATTTCCGTTTGTGTTCAAAGAACGACATGCTTTATCTACAAGTCTTTATTTATTCAATATATTCAGAACAAAATGATGAATTTTGTATTGTGTATATTATCACCGAGGTCAAGGCTGGGAAATAAGAATGTGCATTAATAGAGACCATAGTGGCCACTGTATATCACCCAAAGCGCAAAGTTTATCAGAGCTAAAACGTTTATAAGAATTGCTTTTGATTTCTTTGCTGTATGAGCCGTACCTTTATCATTATGGAAGACAGCACTTAAAAATTCTGTCCATCGTTTAAAATTTAAATCAACCTCAATATTCTTATTATTGTACCTGAAATAAATAATAAAATTGTACATGCGAATTCAAATATCAGAAGAAAACAGTTATTTCCTTAAGTCAAGATGTGACTGAGAGGCAAGAAGACGATCAGAAGATTTAACGCTTTAGACCAGTGTTTCTGAAAGTGGTCCGTACCGCCCCCCTGGGGGCGTTGAAGAAATACAAGGGGGCGGTAGGAGGGTACGCCTTGAATGGGGGGCCGTAAATTTCTGTATAATATACAGTAATATGAACATTACGGGGCGGTGGAAAATCAAATAGTGTCCTAAAAGGGTGGTGATTGAAAAAACTTTCAGAAACACTGCTTTAGAGTTTTGTATGTATTTAAAATTGTAACGGGTTACTAGTCATTAGATCAGGACGAGCTATTCCAATATTACAGCATGCAAGTGAATTCTACGCACTACCTTAAGAAATGAAGAGAAGGTTTTCCTTGTAAAGAGCTGAATGTAAGAGAGCGTGAAGGGGATGAGGGGGTTGTTTCAGGGAGAGGGACAGGCGGGGAGTGGGAGTACAGCACACCATGTAACTGGACACCGCCATGTGGGGCTTCACACGGAGCAGCCACTGAGCGCTGGTCCACTGCGCCCGCCTGTTGCACCACAGAACAACAGTCAGTCGAGTCAAGAGACACTTCCATCCTCTGAAACTGTTCCTAGTTGTCAAAGCTTCATATAGTCAGTCGAGTCAAGAGACACTTCCATCCCCTGAAACTGTTCCTAGTTGTCAAAGCTTCATATAGTCAGTCGAGTCAAGAGACACTTCCATCCCCTGAAACTGTTCCTAGTTGTCAAAGCTTCATATAGTCAGTCGAGTCAAGAGACACTTCCATCCTCTGAAACTGTTCCTAGTCGTCAAATCTTCATACAGTCAGTCGAGTCAAGAGACACTTCCATCCTCTGAAACTGTTTCTAGTTGTCAAAGCTTCAAATAGTCAGTCGAGTCAAGAGACACTTCCATCCTCTTAAACTGTTCCTAGTTGTCAAAGCTTCATATAGTCAGTCGAGTCAAGAGACACTTCCATCCTCTGAAACTGTTCCTAGTTGTCAAAGTTTCATACAGTCAGTCGAGTCAAGAGACACTTCCATCCTCTGAAACTGTTCCTTATTGTCAAAGCTTCATACAGTCAGTCGAGTCAAGAGACACTTCCATCCTCTGAAACTGTTCCTAGTTGTCAAAGCTTCATACAGTCAGTCGAGTCAAGAGACACTTCCATCCTCTGAAACTGTTCCTTGTTGTCAAAGCTTCATATAGTCAGTCGAGTCAAGAGACACTTCCATCCCCTGAAACTGTTCCTAGTTTTTGTAGCGTCCTTTGGTCAGTCAACACATATGAATTTCCGCACGAGAATTAAAATGAAGCTCTTGCTCCACACTACTGACGAGTATCAGTCACCCTTAGTCTCTGAGGTGAATTCCATGAACTATAAACATTAAAAGTTATACCCAACGTTACTCCAGCTTTGGAAGAAGTAGTGTAATAATATTCAAGGTATATCATTGAGAATAAGTTGAAAGTGGGCCTAGATCCTTGCCTTACTTTATTAGTTATATGTAAAACAAGTCAGTACTTTAAAGTGCATAATTTTCATCTTATAAAAGCTTTTTCACGGGAAATTTAGCTCGAAATTAAGATCTGAGGCTTACATTTGTACGGGTACTTTTCAAGTTTCCCATAAATTTGGATTATCAATAAGGGTCCATAAGACTTCATCTAAGCTGAGTCTAGATATCTCCGTACGCTCAAAATTTCTAAACGCTTCCATTCCAGAGTTCTGTTGTCAGAATTCTTGCAAAGCAACGTCCTGAATTATCTTTCCTGTCTTTTGGTTATAAAGATCAGGTTAAGTACAAGACATTGATAGTATTGTGAATAATTTCTCGATAACTCGGACATGGAGACGAGTTGTTTGACTTTCGAGAGAAAAATACGTGTCCGTGTGCAGATAAGTAAAGTTTGTTTCTCACCTCAATTTGTAGTTGATCAAAATTTACTGTGAATTTCATCCTATGATTTTTGATTTCGTGGTGCTTTTATGACTTTATCTTCCTCACACGTTTACCCGTTCACATTTGTCAAAAATTCTTTATTCCTTATGTTTCTTTTCAGTGCGAGGAAGGCAGCTCAGGCAGCTCTTTCTTTCTGAACTGAGTTCTTGATAATCAGAAAAAATTATCATCATGGTGCTATCCGGAAAAATGCCACAAATAGATCTACATTTTCCCCGTATAATCGAAGTTCAAATAATGAAAAATTTGCTCTCTAAGTACACATAGGCAGAGCAAATGAACCACCTTCATACATTGAGAAAATTTAAACATTCTTTGCTAACACCTACAAACATTCTGACCACTATCAAACTAAATAAGAAATCGTCATTCCCTGCTCTGCTTTCCCATTTTACCTCGCCACATTTGATCCCATCTCGCTAGAGTCAACCCAGTAGTTAAGTTTTAACTGGTCAAATTTCACCCTCAGTAAGGTGTTGACACTCGTGTGTACACGGACAATTTGTGCATTTATTTACTGCATAAACCACAGGAGAGGAGTTATGGAAAACCACAAGGACTTTTAACTGGAAATGAACTAGAATTAGTTGAATTGAAGGAAACGCTCTTTAAAATTATGGTAGGTACATTCGAGTCGATGCTTCTTCCCTGTTTTCAAAATGGAAGTTTACATCTTTTAATCGAAGTTAACATTGAAGTTTTCATAGAGAAAATATGGAAAAAAATTCTGGATTTTACTGAAAAAAGACGAGAAAGGAGAGTTGAGTTCGGAATTCTTATGCCGCAGTAGACTGCAATGTATGAAAAATTTATATCCAGACACACATTTTTCGTAGATTTGTTTCCGGAGCGAACGAAAAAAAATCATCAGTAAATTCTAGGAATCTTTTATTTCAATTATTAATGTACAGCCGAAATTATTTTGCCAAGTTGAATCATATATTAATGGACTTCATTTAAACACAGTAAAATTCAGTGAATTAGAATACGTCGTTTTTATGTTAGTTTAAAAAAAGTGAATGTGTGGAAAAGGCCCCTAAAGTAAATGGAAAGGACCCTTCTTATCATGTATATAAATATGTGTAGAGTACAAAGTGAAATGTGAGACAATATTTTAATTCATTCTTGTTAACCTCCTTAAAACTGTTCAAGTTTCTGGTCTCAATGTCACTGTATTTATTTTAGAATGTCAGATACCAAAATTCCAGCTTGAAATTGTTGATCTTCGTCACTTTCCTTTACATGAAATCAATATTGTTCACATCATAATTTATTCATTTTTAAATATTTCTGCCTGCATCTCTAATAAATCTGCATGAACAAATCTACATTTTTACTGCAGTAAATCACAGTTTTAAAATATATCCTATCATTTATTTTCTCATAATATGATAGTCCGGAAACTCAATCCAGAAGCTAACCATGAAAAAATTATAATTGGTTTTCGAATTCGTCTCGTGCACGGCCAGTTGAGCTGGTGCAGCTGCTCAAGTCGTGCCGGAGACGCAAGACAGAAATTCATCAACAAAGTTGGGGAGGAGTTAACAAGTGCAGCTGTGCCAGGTAAACACACGGTAACTGAAAACCGCCCTCGATCAGCCTACGCACCGAGGGTGAGGGCAGTCTTCTTCTGCGAGGGACGAACAGGAAAAATAAAGCTTCAGAAATACGGACGTTTGTGAGAACATTCTTCAGTTGTCATGAATTATAGCCAGTCGTTTGCGCTCGAGCTCTAGTAAAATTCAAGTAAATTATGGCCATCCATCGATAAAGAAAGTCAGTCGTCGGAGAAATGTTCATTATGCTTCGCGTTGAAATGTTTGCTGTGGAGTGAATGATATAAATACCATGAACATTTTTATGTAGAAGTCTATGCAAATTTTTATTCAGTTTAATCTTAAATGTTTGTTTTACAGGAGCGGGATCGGGCGCAATATCGTTCTGACTCTTCCATGTTCTTGTGACGCGTAAATTTTTGGAGGTCTAATTCACTGCGATGTTTAAGCGTGAGTACTGGGATGTTTAAGCGTGAGTACTGGGATGTTTAAGCGTGAGTACTGGGATGTTTAAGCGTGAGTACTGCGATGTCTAAGCGTGAGTACTGGAATGTCTAAGCGGAGTACTACGATGTCTAAGCGTGAGTACTGGGATGTTTAAGCGTGAGTACTGGGATGTCTAAGCGTGAGTACTGCGATGTCCAAGTGTTACTGCTATTGTATAATAGTGTATATTGTATTGTAGTAGTGTACCGCTTATAAATAAATGACACCTGAACATAAGTTTTCTGACTGTGTCAAGTCAAGTGATGAGTTCCATTATATTGCGACGTCTTTGTTAAAGCTGTACTGTGGAGTACTAGAACTATACTAGTGCTTGTGGTGTACGGTGTCATTTATTGGTGAAATACTCCGTACGTTAGTACATAGTCTACTGTAGAGAACATGCACGCTTCACAACTATGATGCCCGTACGAGTTTTATTCCACCGTATTAGAAGCTTACAGTCATTTAAAGGTATTAATATTTTAAATTTAAGTTTGTTGCGTTTAAATAATGAGTTTTGAGATATAAGAAAAGTTACATTAATTGAAACAATTACGTATTATCAAAGTGAGTAAAAATTACGCACCAGAGTCAGGCAGAGATTTATACATTAAATATATTAATGATCGCTCATACAAGTCGTAGTTTCGAACAGTCAACTTTATACTGCGAAAGAACTACTGCAAAGATGTTACTCGATATCGCATGGCCCAATGACACGAAAGTAAGCATAAAAAACGTAAGATTATGAATATAGAAATTAAATACAATTGTTTTAAAAATCAAATCGCTAAGCAGACAGCAGTAAAAACTTATTGAACTATGATAAAAAAATTATAAATATACGCGAGTAACTTTAATTTTATTCTAAATAAAAAGTTTCGATTTAGTTAAGTAAGTTTAAATTGCACATGGTGTATCCAAACTCTCCAGCCTACCTTATTAAGGCGATGTTATCTCTTTATTGATCTTTAAAAGTCACAGTGATTGCATGCAAGGGAAAAAGTAACCTTCAGCTCACTTCATTGACTGGCAGAAGCAAAATTTAACAGTCGGCTACTTCCAAATAGCCGGGGAAGATGAGGGTTGTGTGGGGGGGTAATCCGAGCTTTAGGGGATGACCACAGGAATGTTAGCTCACACCTGATACCGCACCTCGCTACCGCTCCGCAGTCCGCAACCGCACCTCAAAAATGCGGACGCCCAAGCTCAGTCTACGCTGCTTCTTGAATTTATTTCTAAGCAGTGGAGTATATAACGAGGGCCAAGGCAGTAATTAAGGTAGCGACCAGAAGCCTCGTTTCCACTGGTGGTGTCATCGGTAAATAAGACAAGTTATCATGATGAAAAATAGAGCAACGACGTTCCAAGTTCATTATGAATGTTGAGTTGATGTTCAGTAATACGTATACATGAGAGAGAAAATGATGATCTTGAAGTTAAGTACAAGTTTCAGCGCATGCATTGTTTTTTTTTGTGAATGTTATTTGAAAATTTACGCTCCAGCACTGTAAAAAATAGGATTGGATTTCAAAACCTGCAGTACTTTACGTGACTCACTCGTGAGTAAATTAAATAATATTTTTACAATGAATGTAGATAGGAATTGCGCATTAAAAAACTTAGCAACAACAATTCAAAATGTAATGTCTTTTTTACATATTCTGCATCTTAGAAAAATATTCTGTCGTATTATAACAAAATTATTTGTTAGCAGTTTATGATTTACAACAGTTACTAATGCCAGTGGGATTCGTATTAGCACATGCATAGATTACAAGCAGAAAGTATAATGCAGATCTCGTGATCTGCTAATAAAGACATTAACTAATAAAATTGCGTTTACCTTCGCAGCCATAAGATGGAATGAATGCGCAGTAGAGTCTGTATATGTATTATATACAGTGAAAAGGTGTCGTCTACAACGCGCAATTTATAGACGACACACTGACATGAAGCTGCACCAACACTTGAGGGCACCTGATTGGTGCCTGTGCGTGACAAGCTCTCAGTAGCTCAGTCAGTCTTCGTTGTAGCTGGAGGACGATGAACTTTTCAATGAGAAAAACAATTGCGAGGTCGAAAAATTACGAAGTTCAAACTCTTACATATGTATGTGAAATGTCGTGTTTCATAATAACTGTTTATTTAATTGCACGTGACCTTCTTCCACTGTTGTGTGAGATGCCAAATTACAACGAAGAACTTAAACGACAGACAAAACCATTTATTGCCACCTTCTGGTGAAATTTTCTGGTGCCATCTTCTGGTGCTTCGATCTCCGTCGTGTCTTCGAGTGAGTGAAGAGAAAAAGAAATGAGCCAATTTTTTTTATTCTAATCCTCTGCTAATGACCTCATAAGTTAACAAGTATGAAGATATGTAACTTAAAAGTGTGTTACTATACTGGCAGGTTAGTGTACTGTCAAAGTATGGTAGTATGTATATTGTGAAGCTGCACAGCCAGGGCTACTCACTACCGAGCTGTGCATTCAAATGGCTACCACGGGGGCGACTACAAGAAGGTTCTGTTTGGAGATCATGTTTCCTAACACGTTTAGGCTGTCCTCGAATGTACAGTGTCTCTCTCTCCCTCTCTATCTCTATCTCTCTCTCTCTCTCTTTCTTTCTTTCTCTCTATCTCTCTCTCTCTCTCTCTCTTTTTCTCTCTCTCTTTCTCTTTCTGTCTCTTTCGTTCTCTTTCTCTCTTATCTTCGCTTGCAGTTATAGAATTAATTTCTTTTCTTCATCAGTATAATTATTGAAACTATAGTTACTTCACAGACATTGACTTTCCAAAAAATTGAGAACTTTTATTTATCTTCAACTTGTTAAATTGAGTCGTTTTGTAAGCTGTGACTTATGTTCTGCAGCAGCTCAATAACAGGTTGTTCAATTCGTGCTCTCTTCCTCATGTGAAGAAAAAACACACGAGCGTCCTTATGCGAACTACAAAGAAATGCAAGTTAGGCGAGGAGCTTGAGTTCGTTTTGTAATATTGTCTGGTGCTTTAGCACTCTTTCCTCTGAGGGACATTTTTTTCATATTCGTCATCTGATTGCAATAATCCTAAAAGTTCAAAACTTAACATATTTAAAAGAATATGAGTTATTTATATCATGACTATAAACATTCACACGATTTTGTGCTCTACTTCATTTTCCTGTGTTTTTGTTTTATGCAGAATTTCTTCATCAAAGATAGTTGCTTGGACACAGATTCCATAATCTTTCTTCACATCTGCAACATTATAAATCTAAGTTCCAGCAGCCCTTATCTTCCTTGAATTAATCCTACTTTCGTTAAAGCCGTGTTCGTAGCGTCTCTTTAACACCACCGAGAGGCTTGTGTTGGCCTAAGCCAGTTCTTTCTAAGTGTTCTGAGCAATTTGAGCGGCATCAATACCTCCCAAGAGACAGAGCGCTCTAGTACGTGGGGCTTCAAGAAAGTCATGCGCGTCACAAAGCGATGGGTGCATGTCGACAGGCAGAGTAGCGGTGACAGACAGATAAGCAGTTATGCGTTGTGCCTGAACGCCTGGGTGCTGGTACGAGGGTACTGAGCCTGGGTGCTGGTACGAGGGTACTGAGCCTGGGTGCTGGTACGAGGGTACTGAGCCTGGGTGCTGGTACGAGGGTACTGAGCCTGGGTGATGGTACGAGGGTACTGAGCTGAGGTGAGGGTACTGAGCTAAGGTACTGGTACGAGGGTACTGAACTAAGGTACTGGTACGAGGGTACTGAACTAAGGTACTGGTACGAGGGTACTGAGCTGAGGTGAGGGTACGTTCAAGGTATACAGTGACTGTAACTGGACGCCGTGGGAAACGAGGCAGACTCAAATATCGCGGTGTACTTAGCGAGCTGTTGATGAGCAGGAGTCCTGAAGAGGCTGGGTCTGCACTCTGCTATAAATCAGCGAGTAATGAGGACGACCACGCGCTTTTCCCTCTCTTAAACATAACGTGTTCGTAGCTTGGTGATTACCAACTAGAGCTCAAGAGAAAGACACTCCATAGCATGCATGGTTTGCAGCCTTTGGCAGGAAGCACATAATGTGTGCTGATATTTCACAAAGAGGCAGGTGGTAGAGAAGGACAAATTCTGTTACCTACTAATGGTCGAAGAAAATTAGTTGCACTAGTTGTAAAGTTTCTGGTAGGCTACAAAATTGATATTAAATTTTTGGTATAGTTTCAAGTCCGGTTTAATTAATTCTTATTTAACAATGATTGTTTGTGAAGAAGAATCAGCTAGGCAACTAATTTCATGCACTTTCCGGAAGAGGAAACTTTTGACCCTTAGTGAACACTTTTATCTTTCGAAGGCAACTTATTTTTAATAAGTCACTGTCAATTGCGTGATTTTTGATGTCATTGTTTTGAAAAGTCGCTGCATTTTACTAATTACTTAACTTTCTCTGTTTCTAGTGACTAACTCACAATGGGTTCCATAAGAGATCAAATTGAATTGTTCTCAAGGTCTGCAACAAAAATTTGTGAATGTTCTCAATGGCAAATAAATTGTCACCCCAACTAAGAATTTTCCAGAAACTCATCACGAAGAAAAAGGCAGAAATCTTGCTTCAGTGCGGCTTCCCAGCAGGAAACCGCTTGTTTCCACCAGAAAACTGAGGCATTAATGACGAATAACGATTAAACGAGCCAAAGCTATGACAGTAAGAGGAGCTGCTTTCTTATGATTAGAAAGAATAGAAATTACAAGATGAGTCTGGAACTTCGTGATGAGTTACATGATGGCGGTCATGTGGTACAGTCCTGATTTTTTATATTTTTATATTTTTCTGCATTTTTACCAACGGAAGCGTGATGCCAAATAGTGATGCACTGAAATTCCCCTCAGAACTGTTCAATAATTACTCAAAATTATTCAATCTCCCCCGTGCGACTATTGCTTGAGAGGAGACAGAATCAGAAAACTAGTTGGACCCTGTGAAACCCAGACAAATTGCTTGAAGAAGTCAAACACGAAAGTGCCGGTACTTAAGATATACGTAATCACTGACAATAATATCTGTGTTTTAGGAAAATTATTACAAACTGTGCAATGTTTAATTACTTCTATGAGGTGCGTTACGGTAGCAACTTCGTTGACTACCAACTACCCTCTTTTGAACCAGTGGTTTAGAACGAAACAAACTGTGCAACGTTTAATTACTTCTACAAGGAGCGTTACGGCAGCAATTTCGTTAATTACGAACTACCCTCTTTTGAACTAGCGGGTTTGAACGAGATTTGTTGTATCTGTCCAGAAAGATTTTCAGAAACCCAACACTGAGTGTTTGAAATACAGGAAGGGAATGGATCTATTTGCAAAGGATAATGTTTTGTTTATTTCTTCCAATTGGCGATAAAGTGTTGTTATATTAATTTCCTAGCGTCATTATATAACAGAGTTGTAACAAATTCGGTTCGTCGAAACTGCATAACGGAATCGATTTTTTGCGTCATGTTTGAAAAATTTCTAGTTCATATTTTGTTTGTTACATTTTCAGTATCGGAAAACATACGGCCCATTCAATAATGTTTTCTGTGTCTATGACGGAGAAGAATGATTTTTTTTATTTTTGAACTGATATGTGCAGCTCATCACGGAACGTACACAAAAGTCTTTTTGTATGGACAGTATATGTACAAGCTCAAAATTAACCAACAAGAACAATCACGCAAAAACGAACTATTGAAGCGCTTTCCAATGAATCGAAACCTTAAAATTAAATACTGAATCTGTCATCATTACGTGAATTGCAAGTATGAATATATTACTTATGACACGTCTTCTTCATCTTCTTCTTCTCAGTGTATCCAAGTCCTCATTTTTTTGAGGCTCTGAGGCATCAGAACCAGAAAACACGCTGCAATTCCGAGCGTTCGATCAATTATTACAGGAGACACGACACGAGAGGACGCCACTGTTTCGCGACAAATCCCCTGTAGACTCAGACAAATGATGCGCCAGGAGAGATAAGCTCAAGGATAGTGTGCGTTGTGTAGATTGCTGAATCATACAATCAGAAAAATAGCTGGGTCGGATGATACGCATCAGTGAGTCACGCTGCTTAGCTGTCAAACCATGAAGTGATGGTTAATAAAATTAGTCTTCCGAATCAGTAAGAAGCTCAAAGTAAAATATACGAGCCTCATATGTGTTTGCCACCTGTGTGTTTAAGGTGCGGTGTTGAGGCGAGGAGATGAGCGATGTCCAGGATCAGCGTGAAGATGATATCGTGAAGATTATAGAATTGTCTCCTCCACATGAGTAAAGGACCATCATTATTTTTGTCAGCTATGGAGCATGTAGTGCTGTCTGTCCTCGGGTTGTCCAGATAACCATAGACGACAGCGCTGAACTCTTCTTGACTGATACCACGAGTTTTATTGATTGTTGGGAGCGGAGACAGCCAGTCTCGACGATATTAGTGCGGTTGACTAATGAATTTTGCCTGACACTCCTACAAGTTTACAAGTGCCATAACAGTATCGACTTACGATAAGAAATTTTCCCGGTCTGTTATGTGCATGATTTGTATTGGTTCCTTAATTTGTGCTTCTTATCTTCGACTGGTCGAAGAAGCGAAGTCCATGACATCGTCAGCCAACCTCGTTTGCATTTGTTTCTTTGAATGCCGCGCGCGGTGACAACTGGACAACGAACTGCAGATACAAGGTTTTGAACCCAAATTTGAGTGTTCTGTAAGAATATTTAACATTGATATAGTCAAGTACATTTTGGATCATTAATGTATAATTGTTTAGTGCGCAAGTAGGTATTATCCCCCCATGAAAATTTGTGAATAGCTTCAATACTTTGAAGTGGACTCCCATAGTGGTTTTTGCACTTTCCTATCATATTCATGCAATTGAATTATGTCTCTAAAACATGAAAATGTGGAAATAGTTTTTGGTCATTTTAAGTATGAACACGCTAGTTTCGTACGCTGTTACTCCATTAAGATAAAACATCACATAAGTTTCTTAGAATGATTGAGCAGCATGAGTAGAAGTATAGAAAAACATTATGGGAGAAAGAACTAAAAAGAAATTGAGAAAGAAAATAATCTGAAAGAGTGTGAGCAAAAACGCGATCAATGGAAATCAACAACTATAAAATTGCAAACGAAGTATTTTAATTTTCAACTTTCCAATAAGCATGCACGGCCCTCCAGACTCAAAGAAGTTTTTTACTCACATCAATGTGATGTTTGCCTTCTTGGTAACACCATTTTAAGCGCGGTCGGATTACAGGTTCTCACATCAATGTGATGTTTGCCTTCTTGCTAACACTGCTATTTTAAGCACGGTCGGATTACTGGTTCTCGGACTATGAATAATGCATTCGTTTTCCGATCCGATACCATATATCTATTGACATCAATCAGAGCGCATGTTCGTTGTCTAATTTGCAAGAAATTGATAAAAATCACATTCGGAAAAATGCACCTCACTGCAGACAGCTGTGGCCTCAAACAAGTTGCATTTGGTACATTTTTTAATATTATGTCATTACATGATTTAATAGCTTGCCTCCGATTGCCTGGCCGGTGTAAATCTTCACTTTGTACATATTATTACTAGAAGGCACTGTAAAATTTACAGAACCTAACCTAAGTGGCCCACATATGTACCACTTCGGAGTCAACGTGTTAAATTCTATGTAGAGGATTTGGACAGAAATTTGCAGGGAAAAAGTCATTTTATAAGAAACAAACTACGCCATCGTCAACTTTGACTACTGTTACCACTGAAATTAACTTACAATAGGTATGTTATTAGTAGTAAATGAGGTCACTAAATACTCGGACCACTCATAACTGAAGAAAACTAGAACATTTTGACACTTTTGAGAATTTGTTGTTGCACGAAAAGAACTCATATACGAGGGCAAGTAAATTTTCATGAATAAAATACACAAACATATTGATTATAGTGCTGAACGTATGATATCTAAGAATAGGTCAAATATATTGCCAGAATAAGAATTTAAAAACTAGAAAAAACTTGACTTTGGATTCACACGTAAATTACTTCAGACTAAAAGCTGTATTTATGAATACGTTTCAGCTTAGGAGTTAAGGTCTTGTGACTAAGTGTCCACTGAGATGATTTTGAATATCTACGTTTGTTATTCAGAAAGCATAATGATAATTGATGAAAACTTGGAAACTAAAGTGCATTACTTAATAATTGATGTTTTAGATAAATGCAGCTTAAATTTTAGTTCAAATTTTTAAAACTGAATGCGTATTTTGTTGCAGTTTTGTACGGGCGTGCGCACATGCCGCCGGACGCACACGTACGTGTGTACTACAGGGCTGCTTTAGCAGGACGGCATAAACCATCAGGAGGTAAATATTTCCCAAGAGAACTGTGAAACGTTTCTAGAAGTTAAAACTAGGGTGGTAATAGAAGAAATAACAGCATCTAGCTTAAGCTGCAAACTAGCACTACCACCATCAGCTAGTATTGAGTTAAGGGTTTGTGGAAACCTCTGATATTCAAAGGGTATCGTGGGAACATAAAGTAAGGAAATTTTCGGGATACAAATTCTGAGCTGTACAGCACGTGCAGCTTCACTGATACTTTTTTCAATCCTACAGTACTGATTTAAGTTAAAATTGGATACTGAACGCTTTCTTGTGTTTGTGTTTGATTAATTACAGAGTGAGAGAGAAAGAAAAAGAGAGAGAGAGAAAGAGAGATAGAGAGGGAGACAGAGAGAGACAGAACAAAAGCATAAGTAACAAGCGAGTTACGAACGAGGACGCCTCGCGCTGTTCACGTTGTATTAAAGCAAAATTTTAAGTCTCAAGATAATTTTTACTTAATGCTATGTGTAAGCAAAATAAGTGTGATTTAAATAACATTCAAAGCATTTTACTTAGAGACATCTTCTTTTATCAGATCTGTTTCTGGAAAGATAATAAGGAAATGCACAGAGCGAGAATAAAAAGAAGTCCAGGTATATCCTCAAGAATATTCGATAAAACAAGTAAGGGAAAATAAAACAACTAAATTAACCTACTGGTTATGTGATAATGATAAACACTGAACCATCTTATTTGTATGTCTTTCATTATAATTTGTATTGCTTACTAAGTTTTACATTTTCAATATCCTTAACAAAGTCTAAAATTTCAAAATAAGCAGCACTCGGACGGCAGAGACCGGAAATACACTGATCAGATGAATTTAGTAGGCATAAAATTTCACTGGTACGACTATTTCTTCTTACATATTTTGAGACTGGTCTATAATGTACAACAGCTAGTACCGATGTACTAGGATGCTCAGCATGCGTATGCTCATATAAAAGAACTGTGGTGAGGAGATATCCAATAATGTTAGTAGTCTACCACGAAGTTTCAAATTCTACTATTTGTGAATATACGATCATAACTATGACACTAGTTCAATCATTCATGCACCGATTATATAGTACGACCGAAAAGGTTGTTGGAAATTCATGAGAGTTTCATCGCTTAAAGTTGTGATGAAAATATTAGAATGAAAGTTTCAGTCAATCATAATTTGAGTTTAATCAGATGTGGCTTGCGTGATATTCATTGACGAGGAGAGTATAATAGAAACAATATAAAAAGCTGCACCTTCTCACTCATGAACAACTTTAAAATGAGGTAAATTCGTGATGTTAGCATTTTGAATAATCGAGATCATTGCCATGAATGTTACAATATATATATATATATATGACATTATGCAAGTTTGAACTCGAGAAAAGCTGTTTAATAATTTTTCGTGGGAGTGCAATTAATGTGGTTCATATGTTACTGGCACTAGACATTCAGTATTAAACGCACAGCAAGGTTTCCAAAAATGTTATTTTTCATTTAAAAATAAGTGTGAATGAAAATATCATAACATCTCTTTTAAATGACGAAAGAAATATTGTAGTTCAGCTTCAACATTTACTCCTCAGTCGCTTCTCGTATTTGGAATCGAATCCCAACAAGTCCGTTGGAGCAGGATGAGGCCTTTGAGCTGGATAAGAAGCAAACCATTTATTTATGGCTTAGTTCCATGTACGACATAAGAGCCATCACAATACATATTCTTTAACTAATTTAAATGGATAATAGACAGTACATCTGCATCTCTCTCTTTATGTGCGTGTGTCCGTTCCATTACTTCCTATCTATTACTGAAGAAAAATTTTTGAACTGAAATCAGAACGATTATGCATGTATTATGAGTATTGTATTGTGGATAACAAAAGCGCCAGATTACTACAAAATACGCCATTTTTTCCCGCTATTAACCTTTTTCTCATGCTCGGTCATGTTGTCGGTAGATAAGATACAGAATGGAAGTTCTGTATATATATATATATATATATATATATATATATATATATATATTATATATATATATATATATATATATATATATATATATATATAAATATTCAGGTTCTAATAGTACCATGGATAAAACTGAAAAATATATTATCTCTCATAGATCTTTAATTTTATCACTTTTAATCTGTAGAATTTCCACAGGAACCATCTAGTTCGTTAACAATCAATAGCAGTAGATTTAGGATGAAAATGAGAATATATACTTGTGATAAAAGATTGCGTACGCGGGAAAACCAAGGAATTTTATCAAAACACACAGCAGACAATCATTGTAATTATTTCAAAGTTAGTGTATACTTCCACATCACTCCTGCTGGGAAGCAATTATTTCTGGAATTTTAATTAATATAAAAGTTATACAATCTAACATATTCCATTTGCCTGGTACACAACAGATACATGTAAATTAAAACACGGACATGAATATAACTTATGATCTATTATTTAAAAATAATATAACACATTTTTCGTTAGTTTTTATGTCTGTGACGCGAGGAAGTTATTATTAAAACCCATCACCAGATCACTCAAGTAAAAATATTTAAGCTGAGGGACCTCTGATCAACAGTTATAATTTAGGAACATACTTGACGTGTCTTCAAATTTGCTTTCTTGGTCCGTAAAAGAAACAAATTTTAGAAAGTTGTATTTCAACTTTATTTTGATATTTCATCGTACCTGGGATCTAATTTCAGTAACTTATCGAGAAACTTTGGGGGCGCAGAATGTAAAAATTAAGCAAGGCTGATGCTGAAAATTGTGTTACGCGGGACGCGTCTGTCTTTGTAAACATTTTAGAAGAAAGGATTCGCTAATTTGTAAAACGCAGATGTGTTCAGTTGATTACACCGTTCGTATGATCCGGCAGTTATGACGGAAAGTGCCTCTGGCTCTTTCAAACATAAACAAACTCACAAATTTTGCCTCCCTTTTAGATGACAACTCTCATGCAGGGTATTGCTCTTCAAAAGATCTTTGAGCTTTGTGCCGCTAAGTGAATAAGTGTTATTATTAAGGACACAGCTCGAGGTTCAAGGAACCATCCATCTTTTGGCCAAGAAGCTCCTCCCTTTCCAGCCACGAAGCGTCCTCCTTCCAGTCAGTTTTCCAGCGTCGGGCGCACTTCGTCCCAACAATAGTCACGCCTCTCTGGATTGCGGCTAGAGCGGTTGGGCCGTGGGCGATATCGACGACCGCCGCTGCTCAGCTTTGTTGAAGTGCAGAGAGCGGCAGGCGGAGCCTATGTAGCGCGAGGGAGGTGTAGGCCGAGCCTGGCAGCGGTGTAGCCACAGCAACATGGCCAACTGCCCTTAGTTTGTGGCAGATTGTGTTTGAGGATGGATGTGCAAAGCACTCTCTCATTTAACGGACCTGTGTTACCTCGTGACTCAAGTTCAAACTAACCTGGGCAGTGCTGGTGTTCTTCGGGTGTATTATGATAGTGGGTTCCATGAGCGAGGCCACTCTACCCACGGCCCCACATCTTCTCCCCCATTCTATACCCCAAGTTTCATTTTCGTCAACAGCCACGATGCTGCCGTCGTTTGGTTTCACACAGGAACAAGTAGCTTGTGTTTGTGAGGTATTGCAACAAAGTGGAGATATAGAGCGTCTTGGCAGATTTTTGTGGTCCCTACCTGCGTGCGAGCATTTACACAAAAATGAATCTGTTCTTAAAGCAAAAGCTCTGGTATCTTTCAACCGGGGTAACTTTAAGGACCTATATAGGATTTTAGAATCCCACAATTTTTCATCGCACAACCACAACAAATTGCAACAACTTTGGCTGAAAGCTCATTATATTGAAGCCGAGAAATTACGGGGACGACCTTTAGGCGCCGTCGGGAAGTACAGAGTTCGCCGAAAGTTTCCCCTTCCTCGCACGATTTGGGACGGCGAAGAAACCTCTTACTGTTTCAAAGAGAAATCCCGTAATGTTCTGAGAGACTGGTATGCTCACAATCCTTACCCGTCACCTAGGGAGAAGAGGGAACTCTCCGAAGCGACAGGCCTTACCACGACGCAAGTTTCCAATTGGTTCAAGAACAGGCGGCAGCGGGACCGGGCTGCAGAACAGAAAGACGGGTAAGTTGCATTTTATTGCACGACGTCCGCACGTGGCCGGGCAACGTACCCAAATATACAGGGTGCGGCAACATCACTTCCTTTTTTTGAAAGTAGCTTCCTGTGAAAAAAGGAAGTTTTGTTGCCGCATCGTGTACAGCACATAGAAGTTCACCCACTGCATGTTTGCCAATTTATAATTTTAGTTGATCCTATGATTTGCATACATTTTACAGTTATTTCATTCTTTCCAGAACGCCGTATATCTTATGGTCCAGTTGTGAAGTGTTTTAACATTTATGTATAATTTTCTAGCGTTGTCTCCCAGCATAAAAAATATCAAAATCATATAAATTATTTCGCTTATATTCGGGTGGTTCTCTTGGTTCAAGCAACATCGAGAAGGTCATCACTACAGCCGCTGAAAAGTGAATAAAACTAAAATACACTTCATCGTCGGATCACCCTGCGCTCCACCTCTACGCATTCACTATCCTTGGTAGTGGCACAAGTTAATGTTGCCTGCATTAAAAAATAATGTTCGGAACTGGTAAACTTTTTTCCACTGCGGTTGCTTGTACTTTAATTGCTTAACACCAAAATTACGCGTGTCTCGAGATCTGACCAATTTATATTCAGATTTTTATTTTAATTTATTTTCAATTTGTAATTTATATCGTATAATGTATTCAACATACCGTTTTTATTGAGCTGTTTGTATTCGTTGCGCTTCTTTAAGGAACACTTTTACCAATTAAATATTGAATACTGACTAGCATTTTGAAATGAATTGTATTACAGAGTTCATGGTAACATTTGTTCATGATGATTTGAAATGAATAAATTCGTAATGATTTCCCACATAGAATTAACACTGAATTACACTGCTCACTACAGCTATCACCTGTCATTACTTAACATTGGTTCAACTGCATGAACGCTCAGTGGTATGTTACCTGCATGGTATGATATAAGATTTATGATGCAGACATAACTGCAAAGCTTGACTAAGTTCTAGCACTTACATGTAAAAATTTTCCTCTTTTGGAATATATGACACTGTAATTACAGTGTCATATATTCCTTAGTTAACTAAGGAAGCTATTCATCAGATGCTTTATAGTAATTCTTTTATATTACTAACCAATAACATTCCTAAAGAAATATTTCTTCTTCCATAGGTATTTCAGTCTTTGAAAATTAATGCTTTTAACTTACAAATACAAATCCACGCTGGAGACCCGTACGTCAAGTGTTCTACGCTACTGACTTGCGGATTAAAGAAACACACCAACTGAAGAGCGATTATTTTCTTAGGAATTTAACTTTTTGAGTAATTCCAGGGGTATTTATCTCTTCCAATATTAAGTATAATTTCAATGATGAATGAAATAACGCATGTTTGCATTACTTGTACTCAAACGCTGGCTGTACTTCAACGAGGCAGGGACTGATTACAGGATCACTGCGGTTAATTTGCACAATTTTGATTAATAGTAATTATGTTTTGAAAATTTATAAAAAGCCGAGACTTGGTACTTTGGAAGAATTGGAAGTGTGTAATAAATTTCGTTCTAAAACATATTTTTCTACATTTCACCATGAAAAGTCAATTAGATTTATCAAAGAGACCTTGATATGATAATTGGTTGCACTTCATTTCCAATGAAAAAGACTTCCTGAATTCCTCACTCTTTTATCCCAAGCATGCTATATTTTTGTTGATTTTCATATGTATCATAAGAAAATTAAATTTTTTGTTACATGAAGGATGATATCACGTATCATCTTCGTCTGGTTAGTAAAATTTGTTAAAATTCTGACCTCAGTTCTGTTCTCTAAAAATTTATGACCAAGAAATTTCTTATGTGGTTGTGTTTCTGTGTGAATATGCCAATAATTAAATCGTTGATTGATATTGACGTATGGCTGTAATAATTGTAACTATAAACTTCAGAAATAAACACGTAGAAAAAGGCGTCGTTTTGTCTTTGCATTCTGTAAGTCATTAGATTTTGTGATCTGATGATGGCTGCATGTTATCTATACTTTGTATGTGTGCATTTTCAATATTTAGAATTATGTAAATAATTTGCCCCTGAACGAAACCTGTTGTATGTTTTTGACCTAAATAGTAAGAGCTTTCGTGCTAGTTCTTATTATTCGTACAGAATATTGCCAGTAACAAGTACATGTAGAACAAAAATAGAGCTCAGGGCCGAGATGGTATTGCCAGTAACAAGTACATGTAGAACAAAAATAGAGCTCAGGGCCGAGATGGTATTGCCAGTAACAAGTACATGTAGAACAAAAATAGAGGTCGAGATGGTTGCTTTTCATAGTGGGTGGCAGTGCATCTCGGAATTTTCATTGGCACCCAATGCCCTATATACAGAGTAAAAGCTACAGTTCATAACAACATTGATGCCATCGGTAAATTTATCGTAAAAATATCATTCACTCATGAAGCCTCACAGAGAACATACAAGCCCCAGCTCATACTATAGCTGCATGCGTCCCTTATGCAGGGCTGCGCAGTATTACAACCAAAGCCTTGAACCCCCTATCGACTGTGCAAACATTTTAAAACCCTTATTAATTGGGAGAGGATCGGAGGGACACAAACGAAGTGTTGATAGTGTCGGCATCTCTGTCTCGTCAGGCGCTCTCTCACCTTCTCTCCTTTGGCGGCGTCTAGGGCTGAGGCGAGGTCTATGGATGCATGCATTTCTATATATATAACTTTATATAACTTTACTTCATTCCTACAGCTTGTGTTTTTTCTATTCATCGCGTGTTCGTACTGTCTACATCTTATCAAGTTTTGGTTTAGCAACGAACTACGTTCATAAGTTTCACAAAATTATGCTGATCATAGATGCAAATTGCAACCACTAGTATGCAGTCATCGAACATGTACTTAGCGTATTAACGGTACTATCAAATTCAATATCCATTTCAAAGAAGTTTTTATGGTTTTACGCATCAAACGATGATTTTTTCCCACGTATCTCTGCCCTTGGAGGACTGCACGGGACAAGTGTAGAATAGAATAAGGCAAAAGGAACGAGCCGTTTGGCCCATTCTTGGTTCAGTCTAGGCTCACCTTACGAAATTACAGACACGAACCCACGTGATTGAAACATTGGAATTTAACTGATATTCAGAAACGTATTAATTTAAGTGTATCAATGATCAATATGCTGAAAAGACTACTTTAAAATACAAATATCAATTTAAAAACAGAAAAAATAACAAAAATTGGGAATTTTGTCAACAGCAGCAAAGGCTCGTACAGTCTCGGATGACATTTTCGTGATGCTGTCGTTAAAATTGATTTTTCCTTGCCTTCAATTTTGATGATGTCTACATACGCCACCTTTGACGTGTGAATGGAGAAAATGTTGTATCGGTGGTAGTAATTACTCTCTTTTTCTTCTATAACTTCTTCATCATCACCATTGACTGAAGTCTGCGCGTGAAGGACAAGTCTTGCAATAAGTCTCACTTTCAAGTTGACGTCAAGAATACAAAATTCTTGGATATGTACTTTTTTTCTGATAGCTACTTCAGACATACATGCATGATTGTTATTGTTCCGTTTGTCTAAGTAACAGTAAGGAATAGAATAGAAGAGAATAAGGCAATAGGAACGAGCTGTTTGGCCCCTTCTAGGGTTGATACCCAAGTCACATGCCGTCTAAAGTAAAAGCATCAATCATGTACGTACACCTTAACTACGTAAGTCAATTCAGTCACTTACACGCACTTCACTCACGCACAGGCATTTCAGTCACGCGCATTTATCACAATCATACACTGGCCCTGTAACGCTTAGTTTAATTATAGGTAACAAGCGGTTATCATACTATCTAAATAATACGTAAATTACAGTGTCAGTTTTCTCAACCAAAGAGTAATATAAAAAATAATGATCGTACACATGTTTTCCAACATTTATGAACGATGCTATTACCATTGGTTCAAAATTTCATACCAAGACGGTGTTATACTGCAGGCTCGTGTTAGGATAGACACTGTCTATACAAATATTAATATCGCAGAGTATCAATACTTTTCATGTTGGCTTGCTGGGCTAACTAAATTTTTAATTAGTTCCTCAGTAATTATGATGAATTACTTCTAAATTCTATTTGGTTTGAATTTTAGAATGGGTCCCTTTCTGGTATCAATAAAAAAATTTCCTGTTAACATATGCATATGCAACGTCATAATTCATGTTCTGAACTAACCCTTCAAGTCACAACTGTGCTTATCGGAATTGTTGTTCAATTATTTGTTTAGAAATTTCTTTCTCACACTCAACGAACTGTCTAATTATAAATAAGTGATTGCAGTGAACAAGCAGAAAAGGTAAAAAGGCCTTCAGCAATGTTTAATGATTGATTTTTTAAGTGCCTTTCTTCTAGAGTTAGTTGAACTTGTAAACAAAGTTTCACCTTGAATAGCAGTGAGTGTGTGGTGCGCTGTGATCTGCCGAGTGTTTACTGGACGGGCGGTTTGCGGTGACCCGGAGGGCCTTGCTGCCTGAAGCTAGTTAATCTAATTTCATCACTAGATTAACGTAAATATTCGTAGCATATATCATAAAAAGGGAAATCATAGTTAATTATGTACCCAGGGTAACGTAATATTCATGGAATGCTCCACACGTAAGGAGATTATATTTAATCATACAACCAAATTGGACTGGGCCTCTGAAGCAGTGAGTTTTTCACCCAATGTGCGCAACACTCGCATGTAGGACATATGAAACACGGGTCAAATAAAATATATAGGGTTTTTCATTGACAGAACTTATAATAAATTTTATCAATAATTTAGATCCCTCTCCAGAGAAGGTACAAAAATCGTGCAGGATTTCGCTGCAGCCGATTTGTCTTAAATGATTCCGGTAAGTAGGAATCTTTTTGGAAAACATTATGCATTTTTTAATCTCATCAAGAAACTCAAATTCATACGTGAACGTCATACATGCTCTGAATAAGAAGCGCGCACTCCATTTTATGTTTGAAAATCTTTAACGGCTTTTGGTTCTTTAATGCTGCATTTTTCCCGTAAGAACGTTACATTTTATTTCTTTCCCCCCTACGTCTGATACGAACGTGTTTTCGTCAAACTCAGGAAAACGCCATGCATGCGTTATTATGTAAGCACACAGAACACTTACCAATGAGTCTCCACGACTTTGTACCACTGAGACACATATATGAACGTGTATCTTCGTACATGAGTGCATGAAATTGCACAGTATAGATATCTGCGTTGACCATCGTGCATATACTGTAAGCACAGAATGTCGTACGTGATTTATTTTGTTATAAAAATATGCGAAATGACTTTGTATGGATGGAAGTTTGTATCTGTTTTTATGGTACAGGTTCTCGATAAGCAAGTACGTAGACAATTGAAATGTGTCAAACATTTGTGTGCTGCGTCTCCAAAATCAGGTTCTTTGAGTTCAGTTTTGTTGGTTTGTACCATTTGGGAATATTATTCCGTACAGCCTTCATCTTAGATGTTGTATTGCTTACAACGAAATTTTGTCAAAATCTTAAAACGGTACATTATTTTAAGTATGCAGAGCACCAATGCAGATTTTAAGTACAAACTAAACATCTTAATCCCTTCGATCACAGTAATACAAATGAAAACATTTATGTGGTGCGCTGGAATGTTTGCGTTCAATTTCCCCCCAAATTATTGAAAATCTCGTTGATTAATAAGTAAGTTTCCACTTAAATCAGTTTTTAGCTTTTAAAATTTAAAGTGTATATGATACGTGAATCGAGAAGCACATTTCCTTGTGCTTGTCAAGCGTCTCTTCCAAAAGCACTCAAGAGAGACTTTAAAAGCTCCCACAGTTTAGGTTGTTTTATTCTATTATTCATCAAAAGCGTCAGCTTAAGACACGTTCATATGGGTCCCAGCAGCTTACATTAACATACCGGAAACTTCAGACATTCGTGGTGTTCTGAATGAGACCAACGTACTAAGACGGTGACTACATGAGAATCGCGTGTGGTCGTCAAATGGGAGTTTGAGAAGGAGTGAAAGATTTCCGGCAAGTTTTCTGAAATTTCCTTGGCAAATATCACAAGTAGATTCTTTCGTTGTTCACAGTTGAAAAAACTGTGCATTTTGATGCTGTTTTGCCCTCCCGAGCTACTTAACTGCATTAAGTACGGGTGTTTAGTTACTGAACACATTATTCAGTGCTGTATGCATTTCTTGATATAAATAAGACACCGAATGGCTGCTATATTTGATCACGTAAAACACAATACAATGCATTGGGACTACGTGAAACTAATGCAAATGGTACAAGAAAGTAGAGATTTTTTTGACTTGGGTGGTTAAGGTGTACGTGCATGATTGATGCCTTTACTTTCGACGGCATGGGACTTCGGTATCGACCCAAGAATGGGCCAAACAGCTCGTTCCTATTGCCTCATTTTATTCTATTCTTCTATTCTATTCTAAAGGAGTCGCGTTTGGAACGAAAAAACGTTTTGGATCTCAAACAAACTTTCTTTAAAAATAGGAGGGATTTTGCACTGACAGCTCCACTTCTTTGTTGATATCTAGTATTTTGCTAACTTTTATACAGGTTTGACGAAGAAAAAGTCAACGAGTTAGAGAAAACATTTCCGTTTAAACGTACCATAGAACATTTAGGAAATGTATATTTGATGTGCTTATAATTGGTCTACATTTACGGAACGAACATCCTTTGGTAGACAGACTGTCCCATTCACTTTCTTGTGTCAACATACTGTACGTGACTTAAAATTCAAATAATTTAGTAATTTAAGGAAGATAACTAAGCATTTCTGCTAAGAAAATATAATAGAAATTCCCCATTTATTTCCATCTCCAATCAACAAAAGAAACATTTTCGATACGCTGATTCAGCTTAGAGTTATGAGTGCCCCTTTACTCGATAGAATCCTGTCGATATCACCACAAGATGGCGTCTTCTTTCCTCCAGCAATTACTTCGTCAGCCCCACATGGCAAATAAGAGTCGTCATGTCGCCATGCATTATGCGCGCGTAATTTGGGCGCACATGCGCAGTGTTGAGCACATTAGTGAACGCACGGCCGGCTGCGTGATCGATGTGTGGGTGCTGGAAAAACACGTCGCTACCTCACCTACCTGCGATTTTGTGACAGCGTGTTCTTCGCATGAAACTGTGCACGAATACTCGATTATTTCATTATGCTGTGTCGGTGCATGCGTGTCTAATATGAGTAAATTGTTGTATGTGTCTTTCAATTTGCATGAATTCCGCTGTGCTTTGCACGAACGGAGTGAAAAATTGTATTCGATGTTTCTTTATCCACTCAAAATTAATTTTAATTTGACGCTTGTTTCTAATTCAATCATTTTGTTATTCATCATTCTTCGTTTCAATAAAATAAAACGAAGGCCTTCTCATACAAATATTAGTGTAACGATGTGACTTTACTTGTATGCTCGTACTTTTTAAACATGCACGCCAACTTATTGGCCTTTGGTGTTTTCTAATTTGTATAAATGAATGCTTCAAAGGGACACTTTCTTTGCAATAATTCATGAGCAGGAAATTTTTGCAACTCACAATCAGGTTTGGTATTTGAAATAGCAAAGAAACTCCCATACAGTTTGTAAAAATTCGCATAGTTTTAATAAATTTGTGAACTGACTTAATTCTCTTGCCCTGATAAATCTTTCAATCGTGGTTTCTTAGCCTCAACTCCTCAGCAATTTACTCCTGTATCAACTTACTTCTCTCTGCATCAACTTATTCTTCCTTGCATGAACTTGCGTTTTCCTGCATCAACTTTCTCATACATCAACTTAGGTTTCCCTGCATCAACTTACGTTTCTCTGCATCAACTTACGTTTCCCTACATCAACTTATGCTTCCCTGCATCAACTTACGTTTCCCTACATCAACTTACGTTTCCCTGCATCAACTTACGTTTCCCTACATCAACTTATGCTTCCCTGCATCAACTTACGTTTCCCTGCATCAACTTACGTTTCCCTACATCAACTTATGCTTCCCTGCATCAACTTACGTTTCCCTGCATCAACTTACTCTTGCATTAGCTTCTGCATCTACTTACTTCTCTCTGCATCAAATTACTTTTCCCTGTATCTACTTCTTTCTCCCTGCAATTTTCCACGCGTCTTGCGAACTGAGTCTGTGTGTTGAGTTATATGTTGTAACATTCTACATGTTGCATGATTTTTACACTAGGATTTAATACAACTGGCTATATAACACAAATCTATCTCGCCTCGCCAGATGTTTCTGTATTTAATTTTATTAATTTGATCACTGAAATTACCTCATTTTGTAACTAGAAGCTCTGCAGTGAAACCAACATGCTCTGTAATTACCCGTTTATTTACTTGCTGATTTTATCATGATGTCTACCCTGAGTCTGTGATGAGAAGAGGGATTTTATCATCATAATGTCTGTACCTGAGTCAGTGGTAAGAGGAAGAGGAATAGGTATAGTCCATGTGCGTCATTTTAATGTTTTGAACCCATGTTTAGAATCTTTTTCCCAGTTGAGTGTCTCATGAAACAGTTTTTGAAATGTGAGCCAACTGCTTAATTAGTATGCGATATTTTCAATTTCAGTGACCACTTTCTTCTAAGAGTGCTTTTGTATAGATATGCCAGCCAGCGTCGGCATAATATCGAGCAAAAGTATTATGAGAGTTACTAGAATGATGAACCCAGGTTGCAAACATGGATAACATGACTGAACATGAAAACTAATTTTTGTTTTTTCAATGTAAATATACCTAAGCATGATCCTCTTCAGTGGAGCATTTTTGTAAAGTATGTTGGATTACGAAGGTTACAACAGCATGATTTCAATATAGTAAAGGCGATGAAGAAAAAATCTGTGGACGAATCAAGATCCAATTTTCAAGTACAAAAAATGCACACAGCCCTTACACATCTTAGTTTTAACTGATGAAACGGAACACAAATTTTAACCGATGAAATTGAAACGGAACACAAATTTTTATACTTTACTCACTAACCTGACGAGTTGTGAGTGTATTTTCATGAATTTAATGGTTCTTGTGCAACTCAGATGATGACTCAACTGAAAAAGAAGTGGATGAAGCACTGTATAATCTAAAGTAGAAATCGAATTATACACTTGTCAACTATCTCTGAACATCAGCTGTGTAAATTCGACGAAACTGAAAATCTTCGAAAACGCGGAAAATTTTTGAGGGAATCAGCGAAGAAATTTACTTAACGCAGAAGAAAATCACAACTCTTTCAGTCGTACTTTATCATACATGTACTTCAGCAAGATAGCTCTCATTCTAAGTACGTGTGAGTACTTTCCTATTCACGTATGCGTGCTCAAGTGTAAGCTTCATAAGTGGCAACGTGTAAAAGCTGTATGAAATAAAGAATATGATCTTCAGCCTTTGTTGCCCAGGGTAATTTTTAGCCAACGTACAGCACAAGACATGAACATGGCGTACGAAGCATGCACGTACCTATATAAACCATTTACAAATGCAGCACAGGTAGGTCGTAATTAGAGCCCTTGTCATTCAAACAATATTAGTCGCATACCGATGTCTGGACTCATTCCAAGACTAGAAGGCTCAAAATCCACTCATGTTGTCGTACATTCATGCAGGCCTTCTGTGTGACAATGTTGAAGAGAACCTTTACTATGGATAGTTACAAGCTCGTGGGGATCAACGCTACGTGACCGAGGTAAATCTTCATTTGTATCAAGTAATAGCAGTAGTAGTAGCAGTAGTAGTAGTAGTAGTAGTAGTAGTAGTAGTAGTAGCAGTAGTAATAGTAGTAGTAGTAGTAGCCGCAGTAGTATTCAGGGGGACATTTATGTAACAATATGTAGTATGGTCACTCCAGCGAAAAACTCAAAGAGCGTTTCCTTCTCCAAGTGATATACTCTTGTCTTAAAACTATTCTCATTCTTAGAGAAAAATTCTATGATTTTGTCGTGTCACAAGCGCTAGCGATGTTCAAGCATAAGAAAGAGTCACTCATGTGGGTTTTGTTGCGTTTGTAAACTGCAATAGAGAGTGAGAATTTTCCACTACGGAGAGTCTGTAGAAATGTACAATCATATGTCAAATGTATGGGACTTAAGTTGTGTCTCGCATACACATGACCGGGCCTTGAGTTTGAAAGGCGACACTCTGACACGCTCGGTTCCATTGCGTGCGTCTGCAGCACTCCCAATTTTCCAGAATTTGCACTTGGAGTCGTTAAAGAAAGCCTAGAATTCTCTGTCATTTGTCGAGTGGGCTTGAAGCCTTGCAATCAAAATGCGCACGATATGCGTTTAGTTTTTTGACGTGCTGAATCCATGCCAGTCTCTACGGAGCACCATAGCCCGAGTGATGAACTAAGCTTTCTGATACATACAATACTCTAAAACATGAGAAAGTAAATAATACCAGTAAATAATGTTTTCCAATGAAGGAAAGTGAAGTGACTATCACTTCCGCGTTCTCAGAGAATCTTTTTTCTCCACCGCGTGTTTTCACTGCTTCATCTTATGGTGACGCTGATGCCCTCAGTTAGAATATGCGTCCGTATTTCAACGATATTACTGGGGGCAATGACGCTAGTACTAAAAACATCAAAAATAACTACTGAACGGAAAATGTAATTAAAAATTAATTATTACTCTCTTAATCAGCTTTTCTTAATCTGGGTTACAGTCCGTTTCTGTTTACTGTAAATTGCTCATTTTTGTGGCGCTGCCGGAGAATTTCTCACTTGTATTTATTTGTGTGCAAATGGTCGCAGAGTGGAGTGAATTAATTACCCTCAAGCCTTCTTATTTAACGCTTTAGTGCGCTGTTACACAATCCGTTGCATGAGACATAAGACCACTGATGTTTTTATTACAGAGGCGCATGAGGATGCTGTACTCGGGAGAGGGAATTTGAGAGTCTTCGCGTTAATGTTACATGTAGTAATCTTCTTCATATGGTCGTGTCCCTGTTTTGTACATATCTAATGTGCATGAATGTTTGTTTATGTGCATGACTTGGGGTTTCCCTTCCCTCCGGCTTATAAATTTCGGCCGCCACATCTGGTAGCTCACGCTGGTTACTGCCGCTAGATCATCATATTTTTCGTCACGTCTATATAAACTGTAATGATTTGCTTCATAGGATCTGTAAATGGGAACGTTAATCATAATTGACATTCACATACGCTTTTCATCCGCGAACACTTACTTGAACAAATCAGCCAGACTTCACGCTTCTAAACCGACGCTTCACGCCCGTTCTTATGTGTCAAGCTTAATCTTTAACAGTCTGTGTTAGTGGTTCAATTGTAAATAAGATTAATCCTTTACGGTGGGGGTTAGAGATTCAATTGCAAATAAAATTAATCCGTTACGGATATTTATTGAGTGAATCGTGAATTCGACAACCGAGTATTTCATCGATCTCTCCTTAATATAACGGGACTCTTCGGATGAAGCAACTTTTACTCGAGTTGAAACACAGCATTGCAGAATTTATTTACCAAAAACTGAGTTGCTGAAAACTATTACTGTGAAAAATCCAAATTTTTAGTTCAGCCAAGCAGAATTTTCCTCGTGTGTTCAGAGTTTAAGATTTAATTTTACAAGAAGGCATTGTCCACAAACCCAATTTTTTTGCATTTCAGTAGATTTGCTTGCCAAATTCGTCGCTGTTTCAAATGAAGCCACGGGTGCATAACTCAGGCACCATGCAGGACTCCCTCAATGTTCACTTTATTCAATAAAACGTAAAAATGCGTGTAGTATTTTACGAGTCATGAAGTTTCAACTACATTTTCCAAACGACTACCAATCGAATCCATCACGGCTGCTGATGTCAGTATACAGTTGCTATGACTGCAGCTAAATACAGCTGCGTAAAAACACTGCGTATACAAGCTAAAACTTGATCTCTGTCTCCCCGAAAGATCGAGTGAGCGGCGAAAAGAACACACGCCGTAGCTCGTTACTGTCCGATTCGCTCGAACCCGTTGAAAAACACCAACTATTTCATGTCACCCAAAGAGATATACCGAGGAGGTTCTTACTATTCCCCTGAAGCTTCTCTTTACCACCGCGTCGAGTTATATGGGTGTAGTACAGTTTAAGTGTTTTCTCATGCTGCAATATTTGATGAACGTCTTCCTGAAGATCGGCGATGAAAAGAAGGCATATTCTAAGTGTCACACTTATCAGATTGTGAATTTTGAAAAAAATATAGTTAATTGTAAGTCTCTTTGAGGAGGGACACTTATGACTCTAAGATGGGCGTATCATTATCACCTGCACGCACGCCAAGTCTGTGGTTAATTGTAAAAATATTTAATCGATTATATCTCACAGAGCTCCGTTTATTTTTATTCACGTTTATTTTGAGCGCCATGAACAATATGGCAAGTCGAAGGTGCCCAAGTAAAGGCTTATGCATTCGAACCAATGATAAAATGGTGAATTTCTATGATACCAGGCCTCAATTTGTAAATACATTTTTTATTTCTAAATGGCGAATCATATTCGGGAGTAAACCGAGGGATTTTAAACTCAACTAACTCAGTTTTGCTGCAGTTTGGTCCAATTCCACTGGTTCTTTCTCTCACGTGTTCCCACCAATATTATTAGAATCAGACTTTGAGTGATATTAATCTACCATTGGACTCGTTGAGCTATGATCGATAGCTCAACATCAGTTTATAAGAACGACTAGCTATTCTGATGCCTAGCTCTGATTTCTGGCTTTTGAAACCAGTTCTCAACTTGTGAGTGGCACATGGAAATGCTTGACACTTTACGAATTTTATCCAATCTAGTTTTTGTTAAAGAAAGTGAAAATGATTAGAGAAAATGTGGACAACGCTGTGTCCTAGCAGCCTGTAATCGTGAGTTGAGGTATCGTATATTCAGTGATCGACTTTCTGCTCAGTAAGATACTAATCAACCAAAATTATTCATTTGGAACTTTCTGTTTTACCTTATGATGTAAATTCTTTTCCTCTTCAAGTATCACGTGGTGATTGAAGGTGGTTTCACTTTAATAGAAGTTGAAAAGAAAAGTATTAATCTACTTTAAATTCTACGCCCGGAACTATGAGGGATGTACAATCTCGACAAAAGTTAGTTAATGATAATTTATATTCACTCCTGACATGCACGAGATTAATTCAAATTATAAAGTGAGTTTTTATTATTATATCCAAATTTTAAATACTGTTTCTATTACCGACTTCACATAAATATTACATAACTCTTATATGCTATTGTAACTACAAATAATTTTCCGCAGAACAGCGCAGAACTTTCAACAAACATTTATGACTATCCATGTATCTGAAAAGAAAGTAAACGAAGTAAAAATGCAAATATCATATTCTTCTTCAAATAGAAAATAGATATTCTTTCACATTGAAAAAAAGATTGTACGGCTCACATGACAACTAACGCTGAAATGAAGATAGATTTGTCAAATGATATTACCATAGATTTAAAGAGAGTATTCAAGTTTAAATTTCACGTTCTACGTGGATCAAAATTCTTCGTGCTGTAAACGGGCTCATTTTCAACAAATTTTCAACTTCGTTAATGTTGTGATGGAGATCATGCTAAGAGTATGATGGGGATCATACATTTACATAGTGCGTATGAAAATTTTTATTTCCTAATGAATCTTCCCTGGTGTTTGTAACATAGCCAAGTCATTTCGATGATGAAGACAGTGGACCGCTCACTGAATGACCACAATTTGTAAGTTGCTAACAGGAGCGCGGCAGAGAATCTTTTCAGTATTTCTCCTGTTTGCGTGATAAGTAATTTCCCAGTTAGTTGTAATATTTGTGTATGTTATAAATAATTTATCAATTAGTCGTAATATTTGTGTATGTTATAAATAATTTCCCAATTAGTCGTAATATTTGTGTATGTTATAAATAATTTCCCAATTAGTTAATATTTGTGTATATTATAAATAATTTATCAATTAGTTGTATTATTAGTGTGTTATAAATAATTTCCGAATTAGTTGTGCTGTTTGTGGATTCTTCAATCAGTCATACTGTTTGTACATACATTTTATAGTAATGTATCGATTGCTTGATTTTTGTGAATCCTTTGTATAATTTCTAAGTCACATTTGCTGCTAATAAAAGCTTTAAATTACATAATTATTACTCGCATGTGTTTCTGAATGCTACAAATAATATCTAAATTATTCGAGCTGTTTAAATGTTTCAAATAATCTGTCAAACATTTGTGCTGTTTGCAAAGGCTTCTAATAATTTTTTAATCGCTCACGCCACTAACAGGCTTTAAATAATTTTGCTTTCGCAGCCCGAATAGACTTCTGGTAAAGCTCTAAAGTTCACAAGAATTTTCAAACCCTAATTACAGTCAGGTTTAATTAATTGTTGCTTCTTTTCACTCGTTTGGAGATCAGAGCAAAGCTGATAGCGGCGTTAACGAGATAGCAGCGTAGGAATTAGCGCTCATGTCGACGGTGTATAAATGTTGGGCAAACTGAGGTGGTGGCAGGGCACAGGTGCGACGCTGGTGTCACGTACTACTGAAATTTGATCATCTCGCGCTTCCTTTTGTTTGACTTGCCGACATTACTTCGCATTTTTTCCTCGTGATTTAAGTTTCCTTTTACGATCGCTGTTCGAACTGATATTGATTCCTGTGAAGTACCAGTCAGTTGCTTGCAGCCTTACAAATATTTTTATTTGAAAATGCTATTTAGCACAACAGATATCTGAAATTTATTTTCTTGAGCTACAGCTTCCGCTTGAATGAAGCTAAAGGTTACTACTTCAGCTTTTATCTCTTCTTCAGATTTTGTTTAATGTTTGTTTTTGCCTGAGGTTAAGTGTCTGGCAAATTGGTATATTTTTCTTCTCTAATTAATTAATTGCCACTTTTGGGTCTTGAAAGTGCCTGCTTAGACAAAGCTAAGATTTTCTGAACACGAGTTTTTTGTTTGGTTATCATTGCAATAGTAAGGTATTCTGAACTGAGTAACAGAATCTATTATCACATTTAACATTGAAAATTACGGTAGTCTGGTAATTTGACCAAGAAATTTAAACATCTGTGCATTAACATCCCATAACTTTTTCAGGTGTTTAAAATTTTCGTTCCTCATGCAGGAACAAAAAACTCTTTACTGAATGCTTCTGATCCTCACTTCACCCAAACTTCGTTGCCGTGTCTTAAGAAGGGCTAAAGTTAACAAACATTCGTGGATGCAAATGGGCAAAGAATGTCTGTAGATTGTGGGCATTTTGCTAAAAAATAGTGGTTATTTTAAAACGCTTTTCTCCTGCTGAACATTGCACTGCACATCAACAGGGTCTGAATGTTGCACTGCATATCAACAGGGTCTGAATGTTGCACTGCACATCAACAGGGTCTATACGTTGCACTGCACATCAACAGGGTCTGAATGTTACACTGCACATCAACAGGGTCTGAATGTTGCACTGCACATCAACAGGGTCTGAATGTTGCACTGCATATCAACAGGGTCTGAATGTTGCACTGCACATCAACAGGGTCTGAGTTTTGCTTCAGTTCTTAATTCAAGTACACTAGAAACTTCGCTTATATTATTTACTATAGAAAGAGCCTTTTTTCTGATCAGTGTTTATCTAATTTCGTGAATTTTATTACCCGTCATAAATTTATACGAGGAAATAAAAGGGCCTTGAGAACTGAAATTGAGGATTCGTCTTGAAGCGGAAAGCACGCTAACGAGGGAGCGAGTTAATACCGGGAAAATAGCGGGGAACACGTTAACGAGTTAGCAAGTTAATAGCGGGAAAATAGCTAGCGTTGAGTACTTCTACCCATCGATGTTTGTGGATCTGGTGCAATAACTTAGAATTGCTGCAATTTTAGGAACTCTTGCAAGTGCGATCTCGGCATCAGTGAGTAACAAAAGAGGGAGGGAAGAGAGAAATAGAGTGAGGGAGAGAGAGAGCTATGGCAACAGCAACTCGAGACAAGTTAGTGCGGCTCATGTTACCTCTGGCTCGCTGCCAGCCCTCTCCTAGCTCCCTACCCTCTCCCAGCCCTCTCCCAGTTCTTTTTTAATCTCGTTTTTTCTTAGTTCTATGAACCCTCTCATCACAATCTTCAGCTTTTATCACCATCTGCATCTCATCCAGCTTTTTGCAGTTTTCAGCCACTGCAAAAGCTTTTCTTTTTCCTAGTTTCTTCATAGCTCTTTGAACCTTGTTACATCCTTCTTCAGCTCTCTCATAGATCCTAGTAAAATTTTAGTACCTTTTTACTCACTAACATTTCCAAGAATACTTCTAGATCCTCAAACAGGCAATGCACAGCCTAATACGTTTTTTCTAGCATTTGTATTCCTTTCATCTCAAGCGCCTTATCCTGTCCCTGCACCCTATTCCATAACCCTTCTTCTGGCCCTCACTCTTTTAAGGAAAAGTATCAATGTTGTAAAATTTGAGGACTTGGTTCGATTTTCCAAATTCCCGATAATTGCCTTGCATGTTTTTCTTAAAAAGAAATACATAGAAATTAATTGAATGACAATGGAATTGCTACGCAGTGTGACACCTAATGTTTGTGGGACGCTTGACTGCTTGGCCTCATTTGTTTCTTACTTGCACCAGACGTTAAGACTAAAGATAGAACAATTTCTTCATTATAAAAATGTATGTCATATTCCTGCATTTTTTATCACTAAGAACAATTAAAAATAAAGTTTGTCCACAAGCAATCTAGCCGTTTTTAAACTTAAATTAGTAATTTCTTTCGTAAATACTCAAAGAAAAAACTGAACTCTAACAATGAGCTGTGACTGTCACCATCAAGGGCATAAATGCACGTTCAATGACTAAGTTCATCAAGAATGTAATTTTTTCGAATGAATAGGTACATTAGATTCATTCCCTTCAGTTCCGTAGAAAATAATCCATGGAATCCATTTCAACACAACTTGGTTGCGAGGGTGGCTGTTGCTGTGAAAAAGGATGTATATATATATAGTGTATATATATATATATATATATATATATATATATATATATATATATATATATAAGTATATATATACTATATTATACATATTTATATACATAATTTACATAGGTACCACTCCGCATTTTAAATTAAGTTAGTCTGGAGATTATCATTAAGTTCTCATACTAACCTTTATAAATATATTACTAAATTAATCATAAGGAATAAATAATCCCTCTTATCTTAAAAAAATTATCATGTTAATCATAATGAATAAAATACCACGTTGATTTCAATAAATTATGACGATCATAATAAAAAAGGATCAGCTAGTTAATAATGCACATACTTATTCTCTGAATGGAAAATGTTGCACAACACAACCTTTAAAATGATGTTTCAATAACTGATTATTTTGATCTTGTACATGTTTACGAAATAATTACCTTGTGAAAAATAATTACTCACTTTTTTAACGTCAATAAATAGAAAATAAATTTAGCATTTTTGAACAAATATGTGTGCAAATCTGGGTATTATTCACAGCCTCAACAGTAAAAGTAAATCCATGGTTTTTGCATGCTGGATTAGGAGGAAATTTCTCTACAATCAAAAACTCAACTTCCTGCCTTCTTCTTTCTTTTCGAACTTTTTTCAAGTCCCAGCTAACTTTTCTACCTTATGGAGGTGTTTACTTGCAGCTTCTCCCTTCTAACGTTCTCCAAATATTTTCGTAGAATTTATTTAAGACGTTCCATCCGATGAGTTATTCCCAGTGCTTTTCTAGTTATCTTCAAACGCTTTTTACTGTCCTAGTTTTCATCACTAACTCTCCCAGTATTTTCTCTTTCTCTCCCTCTCTCTTTCTCACTCTCTCTTTATCTCTCTCTCTCTCTTTCTCACTCTCTCTTTCTCTCACTCTCTCATCCTCCATAGGCCCAAGCTATTTCCCGACCCTCCTATGCTTATTTTTAGACCTTCCCTGTTCCTCAGGTAGCTCTGCTTCATGTCTTTTATTTTAGGTTGTATTTTTAGCTAATTTTCTATTCTTTTATATTTCCTTAGGGACTTTTTACAGGCTTTCATAATGTTTTCTTAGCTTCCTGTTTGCACTGATAAGCTATTTTACTTATTCTGGAAACGTTTTAATCCTCTACGCTAAATGACATTTTATGTAAAGTTTCAGTGGGGTATAACATTCTTTTAGCTCGTTTACCGATCGGTACATGGACACCTAATTCAGATTGCCATTGAAACTTTTTCTGTTAAGGATACGTAAAGGATTTTAAGAAGAGCTTGAGCTCAGAGGCGATCGGAAAAAAGCTGATTTAGAGCTACAAAGTCCAATTTCGCAAAAAATTAAATGATTTGAAAACAGTGTCATCTTTTATCTACGTTGCACTAAGTGCTTCCATTTCAAATATGCTGACATTCTAATAATAATTTTTGCACTTTTGTGTTCTCAAGCTGAATCGTCGTGGATTATTACGTGCATCATCTACTTGATTGTTACGTGCATCTGCTACTTGATTGTTACGTGCATCTGCTACTTGAGTATTATGTGCATCTGCTACTTGAGTATTATGTGCATCTGCTACTTAATTGATGCGTGTATCTGCTATTTACAGAAAATTTGCCAGAATTCCCTGCATTTCTCGTTCTCTCGACCAAATTACTCGTGCTAGCTCGTAACTAGCGCTGTGGCAACAGATAAAACATTGGCCAACTTTAGAGTTTAATTTAGAATTTTCCAGAACTTTAAATTCATTTCACGTCGAAAATATTCCAGCAATGCTTCTTAATTTAAAAGTTTCTAATCATAGTGTATGATTAGTTTTAGAAATATTAGCAACTAGAAATAGCGTCCTGGTTAGTATCACGCGATTTTCAATTTTCTTGGGTAACGAGTTTTCCAATTTGGGTTTCATGCAGTCATAATTGATATATATATATATATATATATATATATATATATATATATATATATATATATATATATATATATTGCCATATAAAATTTAATTATTTTGATGTTTTCTATTGTAGTGAATGAAGACTTTCGTAATTCGGACTTCTAGCTTCACTTCGTCTCGCCAGACCGGCGCCAATTGCATGTAAGCAACGAACGTGTCGAGTACATCGAAATTTATTATTACTGATAGTAAACAGCAGACCTAATGCTAAAAAGATCTGTTGTTTAATAGTATTAACACGAATTTGTGTTAATGTTACATGTTAATGTTAAATAAAGTAATGTTGATGGGGTGCTGTAATTTGCCATTCCGGTGATAGTGAATCGCACGATAGGATACCAGAAAATAATTCTGTTATTAACTGAACGAACTAAACTTGTAATTTAACTCACATATGCAATTAATGAACAGTCGACTTCTCTCGCGTCGTTGATGGCACTGAGTGGCCCAGTATTGAGTGGTCAGGGGCACTGAGTGGCCCAGTATTGAGTGGTCAGGTGCACTGAGTGGCCCAGTATTGAGTGGTCAGGGGCACTGAGTGGCCCAGCATTGAGTGGTCAGGGGCACTGAGTGGCCCAGTATTGAGTG
>VCRD01000444.1:106229-147002 GCA_006783055.1 Trinorchestia longiramus
CTCGTGTTAGCTGTGTACTCATGTTAGCTGTGTACTCGTGTTAGCTGTGTACTCGTGTTAGCTGTGTACTCATGTTAGCTGTGTACTCATGTTAGCTGTGTACTCATGTTAGCTGTGTACTCATGTTAGCTGTGTACTCATGTTAGCTGTGTACTCGTGTTAGCTGTGTACTCATGTTAGCTGTGTACTCGAGAAATTATTAAGTATAGTTAGCTTTTATTCGGTAGCATAAGCCGGTTACTGGTAGGGTATACATGTAGCATACTCATGTTCTACATAGTATGTTAGTAACATACTCATGTTCTACATAGTATGCTAGTAGCGTACTCATGTTTTACATAGTACGGTATAAAAGTAGTATGCATGTGGGTAAAATTGCAGAATAGGAAAAATATGAACAATTCAAGTCAAAATGAATTACTGGACAAAATATAAATAGCATTGACCATGGTCTGTTCAATCAATATTTATGAACGAAGTTTCACTGAGTGAAGGATGTGTGGGTGACTGCTTTGCTTATGATGGGTAACGCATGTCATCAGGCGAAGCAACTCAGACAGCGGAAACAACAGTTTTACGTCCGTTACTGTAAGTCTAATTTTCGATTCCGTTGAGAAATCCACTATTTGGAATATGAATATTTTGCTGTATCGTGTTCTCACCAGTCAAATCATTCAAGCCAGTGCTTAAATTGTGGCAAATCATTCAAGCCAGTGCGTAAATTCTGGCCAATCATTCAAGCCAGTGCTTAAATTCATATTTTCATTCTTTCAAACGTATGTGTTGTGAGCGGCATCGTACGAAAGCGTACCTTTGTTTCTCGAAAACAATATGTATGTTTGCCTCTGGGCACATAAAAATGTGATTTTCTCTTTCCAGATGTGGCTTCAGTTGACGCATGACATGTGTTTTTTACGAAAATCACGAGACATGAAAATGATGTTCGTGTATGAAACATATCGAAATAACCTCTCGTGCGACGCAGCGCAGACCTAAACTTATTAACCCTTGTAGTTGCCTGGTCGAGTGTAATCTCTTTAGCGATGAAACTTCCTCACTCTAAATCCAAATCTACCTCGTCCACCGTGTGCACTTTGATTAGGAATTTTCACCTTCAGAGAACACTTATTGGCTGGCCGATTTAGAGTGATGTTACTGAAACACAAACTCCATTGAGGACCGCTGTACTTGACGCTAAGCAACCATCAGTAGAGCCGTCTGATGTGCGATGAGCTAGAACAATCACCAACCGAAAAACTTGACTAAGAACTCTAAAAGAATGTATAAACAACTGTATCTTCTATGGTAGGTTTTCAGTAGCTATGGTCGGATCAAAACTAATTCATACGCATAATATAGCACAACATGGTTTATAAAACACAGATTTTGCACAATATCTTGTTCCTAATGTGCTCTCACAAATAAAAAAGAAAGTTCTCAGGATCCATACGACCACACAGAGCTAGAGCGGCATCTTTCTCAGAAACCGTGCATTTTTGAGCCCTTATTTTACGTAGAGCTTTTTTCTGTGGGCCCTGACGATCGATCGAGGTTACCTGACACCAGCGCTGGTCCGAGGCAGCGAGGTGGGGGAGCTTTTTGCTCAGCTATTTATTGTACAGGACTGGCAAACAATATTAAACCATCGAACAAGCGAGCAGTCGTAGCAGGGCATTTCCAGCACCGCACTTTGCGTCGTGTGGGGGTCCTTGGTGACACGAGTGTGGGGGTCCTGGTGACACGAGTGTGGGGGTCCTGGTGACGCGAGTGTGGGGGTCCTAGTGACACGAGTGTGGGGGTCCTAGTGACACGAGTGTGGGGGTCCTAGTGACACAAGTGTGGGGGTCCTGGTGACACGAGTGTGGGGGTCCTCGGTGACACGAGTGTGGGAGTCCTCGGTGGTGACACGAGTGTGGGGGTCCGCAGTGTGAGGGTCCTCGGTGACACGAGTGGGGAGGTCCTCGGTGGTGACATGAGTGTGAGTAAAAAAGTATTTTTTAACTATAATAATACTATTTCCTGGTATCTTGACGCTTTTATGAAAAGGACATAGTAGTTCATATGAAGAGGATTCTCAGTACTCTCGCTGCTAATGTTATGCTATAATTTCAGTAAAGTGGAAGACTTGATTACATGAAACTCAAGGCTAAATTGTTAAGCAGGCAAGTGAGGATCGAACCTTTAACTATCACGAGCGTTTCATTAAGTAGTCATACTAATTTTTTTAACCACTTTGTCATCAGAATGACCACAGCATCATCAAAACGTGCACATGTATTGATGTATTTGACATAAATAGTAATGACCATTTACAAATATTCTATAATCAATTATTGAATACAGGTAGTTCTCTTGAACATTTTCTGCTTTTCAATTTATTTGAATATGCTGTGAATTAAAAAGTACTGGCAGCGGGTGTGTGTCCATACAAGCTGCTCTTATTCTCATGGGTCGGTCACTTTTTGCGAACACTGATGGAGATCAAAAACATCACGCAGAATTTTTTACTTAGGAAAACCTAGATGATCTGTTTTAAACACTATTCATAGACGCTATACTGTATATTCTGCACGCTAGATGCTCTCCTGTGGAGCATTGTGAAGAGTAATGCTGTGTACGAGGTAAAAATAAGGATTTTTATAATGAAGTACAGAAATAGTCCTGCAAAAGGGATGTTGAATTGTACGTGTGGAAGCATCGGTGTACATGTATATTGCGGTCTTAATTCTATGTACAATTGATGGGAAAGTCTTCAACTCTCGAATTAAAAAAATAACGAAGAAAGTAGAAAAACGTTCAAGCATGACTGCAAAATTAATTTTTTTCCCAAGAATCTAAGACTATCGGCAACTTTGCTACGGCTATGCGATGTTTAACTGAACTATAAGGAATGGTGCGTGAAGCTTTGACGAACGAACTGTGAAAAGACGTATATAATTGCTCATAGATGATGGACGTTTTCGAATTTTCTTCTAAATTGGCAAAGGAGTTAGAAAAGCCTGATAAACTTAGACGATTGTCGAAATCCTAGTCTGTGTTCGGAGCAAAAAGTTGTAATTTGAGCTCCACTATCATAAGTCTTCAATTGTTCGACAGCTCTGCAATTTAGGTAATTACATTTCCATTCAGTATTGCTCCTCACAAAGCCAAGTAAATACAGAGTTTTATACAAGAGACCAGTCGGCTGCAGTGCTAAAAATTGGAATCTCGTTAAACACATCGCTGATCCCCTTTGAAAAACTCAAACTTTGGCGCCTGAGGTTTAGAATCACTTCGTAAAATGTAGCAGAAGCTACGACGCTCGTGTAAAAGTTTCCTTAAAACTTGCAGTCTGCAGAATTCGTAGTAGTACTAAGCTGATAAAATTGTTTAATCATATACCATGTCCGTAAAGTTCTCAGTGCTTGCAACTGAACTAAGTAAAGTTGATGAGTCCGTGAAATAAGGCTTGGTTATAAGAATTGTTCTCGTAGAGTAATATGAACCGTAATTATACTTTTACATAAGCGAGTTTATGTACAAAAATTGGGGCGAATAATTATTAGGAATATTATATTCAAGTTTCCCTGTATTTTTATATATTTTATTAATACATCCCTTCATTTCCTGCTGAAATTCAAATGGAATTTTTGTGTGCAATGTTCTCACATTTGGAAACATAACAACTGTATTTTACTATTAATTTTTGCTAGTTGAGATAGCATAACCCTTTCGAGCCTGATAAGACATATTTTTCCCAGCATTAAGAAATACATTTATACTCTCGATGCATTCATAATCTGAAAAACCTATCTTATTCATTGGCTAATGAAGCCATTATCACCAAAAATTGGCTGTACAAAAGTCTGATCGAAAGAGTTAAGATGTTTTAAGACGTCGATGTTGAATGTTTTTGGGGGTTCGATTCCCCATCTCTTGTGATGTCCTGATGTTGAGCTGCCTTCAGTACTGAAGCTCTCATGTAAATTCAAGTCCTCAGGAGTGAAAAAACTGGGAACCCTTTTCTAATGTAAGAAATTTACTCTGACGAAAAAATATACCATTAGGTATTTTTCAAGGCTTTTCTCTCCCGATAAAGCGAGAAAATTACTCAAGTATGTTATTAGATTCTTATAATTACTATTTATTGTGATTAGAAGTATTATTATTAAAGAATGGTTGCATTCATTAACATTTGAAATGAAGTGCCATAGTAACATTTCTCTATTATTTGTGGAGAAACGTGCAAATATAACATCACTGGTACAACGATCGTTCAGAATGCGCGCTTATTTTGTGTTGAGCCAATAAACACTGAAGTAGCGTTTAAAATGACCCTTCATTCACGACAGTGACAGCAAACTCACTTCGTATTTTGACTTGCATGCAATCCTGCGATCATAATCATGCAATTCCGCGCCTCGTCACGCTCTTCTGAAAAGACTTTAGACTCCATCCATCACGTCGTCGAAATGACGTGCGTCTGAACGTCACCTACGCCGTCAGCTAAAGACTCGGCATCAATCAGAGTGTCTGCATTTGGTCGCTGGAAACTTTGAAGGATCATTTTTGTGGGGTTGCTCGGTCGATTGTGTCAAGCATGATCTAAGAGTGGCCAGCTTGGATCTCCACCCTCATTTGTTTGATCTAGTCTGGAATGCCAGGTCGTTAATGCAGTCGCACGTTCCGGAGAGACTGGCCGGCAGCGGACTGTTGACATTAGACCATCTGAGCCCCACCCTGGCCAAACCTCTGCTCTCATCGACACTTCGGCGCTTTCAGGCGTACAAAGCTTCTATTCGAGCCCTACAGACATGATGTGATCGGGCAATAATTGAAGATAAGCTTCTATTCGAGCGCTACAGACATGATGTGATCGGGCAATAATTGAAGATAAGCTTCTATTCGAGCCCTACAGACATGAGGTGACCGGGCAATAATTGAAGATAAGCTTCTATACAAATTTTAGTGTTTGAAAATTAACGTAATAATTGATCGATTTCTAGGGTATCTCGCTCGTTGAATAGAAAAAAACGTGTAAAGGGAATATTTTTAATGCGCACCTCTGAAATGCTCGCTATTAACCATGTCCTCCTCTAAGTTCACCCCTTTTTCAAACTGAAATTCCAGTCATGTTGTTGGATGGTGATTAAAGATAAGTTCCCATAAAAATCCTAGTCTTGATGTGATAGGCTATGAAATGATATCAGGGCTGCTCGCTGTTTACTAAAGTTGAGAAAATATCAACATAATGTACATAAGTCCACTGCTTCATGAGCTATGATGAGCAATGAAAACCCAGTCTTCTCTCGTCTTTTTGATGCATCTCTGCTGAGGAGACATCTATCATACATGCTCAGCTTCCAGTATTATTTAAGCTGTTCACGCACTGTGTTGTTGAACTACTGCCTTTATTTTTGCTATCTATGAAAGAGTGCATTGCATATCATTGCATGTCAATACCAAATAGCCAGGTCAATGGAACAATATTATTCGTAACTTAGTGACAATCAGCGTAAAAACTAAAGGAGTATAGTTATTTTGATAGAAAATCTTGACTTGAGAGCAGACTATATTTAGTGAGATAATACAGCTCTCAAACCAGTTTATTAGAGGTTCATATATACAGTTCTCAAAGCAGTGTGGGATTAACGGATCTATTCCACTCGGGAATAACAGGTAAAATTTTACAAAACAACGTTCACTCGGGAGCGAGAATAAGACGCCATCGGTGGTAATTTTTTCGTAGTTAAGAACTATGCGTGTTTCAGTAATTATTGGAACTGTGGGTATGAGATTAGTGCAATAAATGTCCAGCTTGGAAATTTGCAGTAGTAGTTTATCAGCCTAAAGGGGCCTAATTATCGATGAGACAAAGAAGTGTCAAATATTCAGTCGATATAGGCAGATAATCTAACATTCAGGACCTATAATAGTTTCGTTCTTTGTGAGCTTTCTTTCGCGCTGTTAACTTTACGGATGAATGTAGCTTCATGTGAGTCAGTCGTGATTGCTATAGTGACAGCCCTGACTGAACTAGTGACAGCATTAGTGACAGTCGTAACTTCACTAGACACAGTCGTAGCAACTTTACCAGTCGCAGTTGTTGCTGTGTTAGTACCAGTTGCAATTTCATTAGAGAGTTGTGCCTCAACTGGCTACAACCCTCACTGTACTGTGACAGCAGCAGCTCCATTCCAGGCGTACAACCAGGTGCTTACTACTGACGTATCCTATCATTGCAATAGAAACGCGAGTTGGGGGCCTCATGCATCAAACAGTCATCCGTCAGACGAGTGTCACCATTAGGCAGCGCCCCCTAGTATTATTGCAGACAAAATGGTCGTCGCCTAATGTGAACGACGATTTTACATCCATTTGTCACCGCCCAATGCTCACGTGCCGCATTACTCGCCTGAATTCCTGCCTTGACGTTGTGATTTCGACTTCAGGCCTCCAGCTCTTATCTGAGAGGCTGTCTTGGCTCCCATGAAAATGATACGGAAATCTTTGGTGAGGAAAATCATTAAAGTCTTGAAAGGCCTTAATAGCTTTGATAGACTGTGTAGTAGTATTTGTTTGAAAAACAAATGTACGGTACAGTTAAAATAATGTGTTGAAATTCGTAGGTGGCTATCACGAACGAGGTGCGCTTGTGTTTGTGGTCAAGTAATTCTGGCGAAGTTGAAGAAATAATTCTTGGAATGTGTTCTTCATCAAAACTTTTCTACGAGATGTCCATCAATCATAGAAATAGTGAGTAGCCATGATGGGTGAGTGAGTGGCTAGAAACGAACTTATTGAAACATGCACTTAGGAAGTAAATTTGATGATTGCCGTGTTCTTCTAAATAAATCTAAACTAAGATATTCAGATTATTCTCTCCTAATCCAACTATGTATTTTAGTTTATTGATTACGTCTCAAAATTGTGTACGATGTTTAGAATGTTAGGTGCATTATTTTTCAAAGTTTGACTGAAGACTAATATGCTAAATATAATGTGTGTATATAACAAAATGATCGTAGACCTCCTTCTTGGTACTGAAAAAACGAATACAGGTTCAGACGACGGCTCCAAAAGGGGCAATCTGCGGCTACAAAACTAACATATTCTCGTTCAGCATGTAAAAATTAACCTTACTACATTCTTTTGCTAGTGCTAGTTATTAGTGAGAGACGACTATTTACATTTTGTATACAAGTCGAGGCGCTAAACTTTGTAGGCTACTTTTAAAGCATTGACTGGTTCTGAAGCACGAAGTCGTCCGATGGTTTTTGTAGGAGGACGAGCCGTGTTGTCTGATCGATGGTACATGACGAGCAGCGAAGCCTTTGTATCAAATTACAGTCTCTTCGACGCTACCGTTGTGAGGTATACCCTTCCACGTCACTGTACCTCAGTGCTGTGCACCCTGTACCTCTACACTGTGCACCCTGTACCTCAGTGCTGTGCACCGTGTACCTCCGCACTTTACACTCTTTACCTCTGAGCTGTACACCCTGTACCTCTACACTGTACGCCCCAGTAGAGTGTGGTTGCTCACACTGCGCTGTACCTCTACGCGTTGTACCACGGTGGAGTGTGGCTATTCATACGCTGTTTACTCCCTCGCGGCGTTCAATATTGATATTTAACTGTTCATATTCCCTTATACTTCTGTACTCTACTCGTCTGTTGAGTATTCCATTCAACACACAGCTACGGCGCATCTACTAGCATATCCTAGAACGCACCGCTTCCACGTGCGTAGTCCATACGTATAGGCCATCACATCGCGTCTGTTACATAGCTATGAAGTGTCGCTTGTTAGTGGCTTCACCCAAATGAATTATAATACTTGAATAAAGTTCTGGCAAGTGTTATGGATAATTTTGCAAATATTAAAGAATAAAAATGCATCACACAACTTCTGCATGTGAAAAAATAGAAACTACTAAATTTATGGTCTTTTCAGCTAATTTAATTTTAGAGCAAATAACTCCTTGGCGACGAAATAATACTATGGACAGTTCTTCGGCGTCGAATAGAAACAATTTTCAATTTCCACACAGAATTGATGATGTATCCTGCATGTCTGCGTAACGTCTATCACGCGATAATTTGGTTCGTGTTTCTGTCCTAAATGAAATCCCATCTGCCTCGACATTGTTAAGACTTCAGTTCTGTGTGAAGAGGAGGCAATAAATGAGTGTTCCACTAACTTCTGAGCTGTCTTGCTTGTGTGTCCCTAGAGTGGATGGGCATTGGGGAATGGGTGGGCATGGGGAAGTGGATGGGCATTGCGAAATGGATGAGCATTGGGGAGTAGATGGGCATTGGAAGTGGCTAGGCATTGGGGAATGGGTGGGCATTAGGGAGTGGATGGAAGAAGCTTAATGGAAGTACAGAGATAAATACTTTTCTCCAAAAATGCAGTATTTTATTGGCTGGACCTGCGAGGCTGGTATCGGGTTGTACATTTCGCATCGACTATGTGTGTTGTTTTCAAATATTAAAAGGCAAGTTCAAGTAGGGAAGAGACAGTTCTTATATTTTCTTGTAATTCAAACCTTCAACTGTATGCTTATGTCTGTAGGTTATTCATTAATCAATGCAAAAATTGCTTTACTATTTTGGCTAATGCCTCAGTACACTGAATGAGGTCTTAAAAGTTTACAATTATATGAAACGAGATTATTAATGACTGTCGAATCCTTTCGATGTAGAATCGACTGCTTTCTGAAAACGTTTGACGTTGAACTCAATGTATCAATAATTAGCGGTACAAATTGTGCCTGGGACATCAAACTATAATCAAAAAGAAAAAAATCAGAATGTACCAATAATTAGCGGTACAAATTGTCTGGAACATCAAACTATGGTCGGGAACAAAAACAGAAATAAACAAACTGGAAAAATTAAAGTTGTGTTCAGATGATGAAGTATCGAAGGCTGGGGGGCCAGGCGCTGGTCTCGTCGGCGGCGTCTGTGAGCAGCTGCTGGGTAGAAGTAGACGCGTCGTCTGTCATGACTTTGTTGTGTTGCACGAGTGATGAAAGTAGAGTGCACGTTTTCTGTGGACTCTGTACAATGTTCTATTTCTGAATGAATGTAATATGATATCTATTCATATAATATGGTATAAATATAGCAGGCATGGGACTTGGATAGTAACCCAATAATTGACCAAACGGCTCGTTCCTGTTGCCTTATTCTATTGTATTCTTCAATACGTATAAACGTTCCAGGAAAAAAGTACAAAAAACAATAATTTAGTTGTACAAATTTGTACAAAGTATAGCTTAGTGACCATTTACAAAGGATACTGTAACTCCGTGCAAAATGTTTTTTTTAATTTGCTGTTAGCCGACGCTGCACGTACAATACATTTGCACTTTGCACGCCACGCAGTTTTGGTACGCGACTCCGAGCTCGCCCGGTGACGCCTCACACACATTGCACGAAATGTAAGGTAGGGAAGAGACAAGGAAAGGAACTTCACTAAAATTATATTGTTGTTTTAATGTGACATTTATGTATTACTTCTGAACTGCAATAGTTTCGAGGAATATGAACATGAATACGTTTCAAAGTGCAAGTATATTGTATGCGTTTGTTTAAAATTATCTTTTTCTAAAATTCATTCAATTTTTTGCGGGTTTAAGACTTTTTCATTCTGGAATTCGTTCCCATTGTTTGTATTTTCTATCGATGCCATGAAGACTCAAGAATGCAGCATCGATAAGAAAAAAATCAGGTGTTCAGGGAATTTAAAGAAATGGCTAAGCTTTGAGCAAGCGTGAGTGGCTGCATCTGGCCGAGCATGAAATGGGCCTCTCTCTTTCTCTCTATTTCTCCAAGTCTTTGTCAGAAACTTCAGGCTTTTGAGGCCAGAGCGAAGGAGGGGGGGAGGGTTTCAGGAACAGTTAAAAAAAGGCTCTAGATGGGGGGCGGTAGGGGGATGTGTTCTAGGGATGGCGGGCGATGAGTTGGTGTGTTGTCAGCTCAATGCTCGAACTGGGAGCTTGTTGAGGAAGCCATTCACCTACAGGGACATTCATTGGAGAGCTGCCGGGCAATCATTCATGAATGGAATAAAGAAGTAGTCACTTCTTTCATTCAAGGACAGGAATAATCTACTACAGTTAGAATCTCACACGAAAATATTCAAACGATTTGGAATATTAGCTTTAAGTTTCCTCATTTTGACTTTTTTATCTTGGATAGAAGTTGGAGTTGTGCGGTGGTAAAAAGCAGAGGTTATCGTTCAGGTTTCAAGAGATAAAGGCTCAAAGCTCGAGACAAGCAATGGCAACGACGCAGTCTTCCTTTGGCAATAATTTCACGATTGAATTTAAGGTTCAAGACGACTAAAAAGTATTTAATTTGAATATATTGCAGAACAAGATGTTATTATGTAGAGTTAGCACTTGAAATGAGCAGTAGTGGAGGAGACGAGTGGCTGGCAGCGCATGATAGGTCGTGCTCCATGCCGTCCGTATCGGTATATATAAAAGCTTCTGCACAAAGCTAATGAGAAGCGAAGCTTGGCTGCCTTTGTTCCGTCGTCGAGTAAACGGAACCTGATACCGACACACCCCCTCCGCTCTAGTTGCTCTGTGGTGTGGTGGTGGTGCGTTAGTTGTGGTGTTCTGGTAGTGGTGCTGCAGCTCTGATGCTCTAGTAATGGTGCTTGAGTTGCGGTGATTTTGTAGTGGTGAGTTAGTTGGGATCTCTGTTGTGGTGCTACAGTTCTGGTAGTGTAGTGACAGTGCTTTGGTTGTGGGGATTTTGCTGATGTGCTGAGGTATGATGGGGATTTAATTGCAGTGGTCTATGGATATGGTTTAATTGAGTTTTGGTAGTAAGGTTGTGATGTGTTGATGGTGCTACTTCGTTTGGTTTGTTATTCGGTTCTTATGTGTGGCGTAGGTTCATGTAGCGTGTTATGTTCCATGGCTAGCGGAGTGATTTTGATGAATGAAGACCCAGTAGTGGTGGTGGACCTTGGTTTGTGGTACTCTGGAGATGGTGAGGCTGCAGTTCTGATGCTCCTGCCTATGTTGGTGGTGGTTGTAGCTGAATTGGGGAACTATGAAAATTCCATTGAGTTTATTGTATGGTGAGACTTTTTCGATACATTTGTTAAACAATAGAACATTTGCAGCTTACACAACTTGCGATCTTGGTTTCTTCTGTTTACTATTTCAGTGCGTCTCTAAAAATCGCTCCTACAATTTTCCCACCAACGTGCTCAATTTTTTGCATTTCTATAACTCTGTGGAACTAAAATACTGATTCGAAGCCAGAAAATTACACTCAACTTGTATACCATTTAGTCTAATTCATCAGACAATTCCTGAACTAAGGCGTCTTTATTTTCAATCAAAGACCCTCATAGCCAATCTTTTTGTAATTTTGGATCACAACAATGCTAGTGCTTGTATAGTCAAGAAATGTCTCCTCATCACAGAAGGCTTATCAAAAGTTACTGAGACTCTGGCTTGAGGTGTTCGGGGAGTTTGGTCCATGACATCGCTGCCCCGCTGCAGTTTTAACAACACAACATTTAACACAACACAACATTTCCAGAAGTCAACAAGAAATGCAGCCCAAAATTAATACGGGGCGCGGATAACTTCCCTTTTTGCCTTTCAAAAAGTTATGAAAAAAGGAAATTATGTTGCCGCATCCTGTAAATGATAAAACGTCTCTGATTCGTAGTGCAGTATAGTTCTAGCCTTCGGTGAGTTAAACGCGATCAAGTGATTCTAAGGTGTTCAATGTATTTCCGTAATACTTAATCTACATTTATTTCAATTCTTTGATTTAAAAACTGTAATCTGTGTTAAAAAACTCATGATACTTCTATTAAGAAGATGAATTGCCCACTTTTTTATTAACCCCAATTTATTCATTACGCACAATTCACTTTCACAATGAGGTGAACTTGGTGACCTCCAAGACCACTGTTCTTCCTAAAGTACATTAGAAATAATTTACTTCAGTTCCATATTCTGAATATCTCGTTCAAAACTTCGGTGAAATCACATAACAAACGAGTAAAGAAGGGTGATAAAATCTACACAATGTTTCGTTCAATCAAAAAACAACTTCGTCCGTATAAGGTTAATTCTGGAGCAGTCGGTGGAGCATGAGATTAGTTGCTTCGTCACCTCGACTAGACATAGTCCTGCTGTGGGAGTTTTTACATCCATGTTGAGTGATAAGGATGATTGCTCAGTTGACTATTCAAAGCCGGCATTCGTCAGTAATGCACACACATCCAGGTTTTTTTACTCGCATTGGATTCGTTAGATTCCATCTAATGAGAGAAAAATTTCGAGTATTCAGGTTTCTATAAGTGTGTCGCTTTTTTTGTCAATTGATCATTTACTTTTTTGCTCATTCAAATATTCACTGCTAATAGAGCACGCTCCGTGGACGCTACATATTCTTAACAGATCAAACAGCAGTTTTACTCCATGGAATTCATTGTTAGATTCTCTTATGTTAATTACTGAGGTCTGTGACAGTATAAATTCCGGCTTACAAGAATTATGCATGGCGTGTTTGTATTATAGAATAATTTTGCGTTTAGGAAGAAAGTTTACTCTACCAGTCGAGATTTGTGATTGGAAGACAGGAAACGTTCATAGTGACTAAAATCTTTGTATAATATTTGGTAGATAATAAAAATGATCATAAGTTGAACAAAAATTAGGCAATTTACCCTGGATTGGTAAATTCTGCATGGTCGGCCATCGTTCCAATTTTCTAGGCATTTCTCAGGTGGTAAATTCACTGGTAAAGATATTATATTTTGCAAATAATCTACAAGGCAACAAATTACTTCATATCCTCCTGTCAGCCATGTTAGTGCATGAAATTCACTTCTTGTCTTCTTGTTTACTAGTTTCCAGCTTGGATCTGCGTTGCTTCCTGCTGTCGATTTGTTATCGCCGACTGCGCCCTCCGATGCTTCGGCCGCTGCCTCGTAAACACGAAGGCTTCGATCGCTAGGGGCAGTCTTTCGTAGAGCGTTCACGATTTTCGGACCTCACTAAAACCAAAGAGATTTCCGCTGATCTGTTGGATCAGGTGATGGGATCTACCGATCTGCTGCAGCACGTCAAAATGAAACGTAGGGGAGAAGATGGGGTCAAACAAAGCATCAGTTTTGCTTTCAGTTAGGCATGTGATCACTGATTGCTTGCCGCAAATGAGGAAATTTTTAAAACGGAATATGCTTTGCAGAGGCACGTAGTGAGGAATCTATTTTACGAGTGCATTGCTTTTTCTGCCTAACAACTAACTTTTTGAATGGAAAAATTATTTGCGTTGTATTAGTCGTAGGGACGCTTACTTAGAATTCAAAACAGTACATTTTCTCCCACCTATAATGATTTGTATGATACTACTCTCCTCGAAGTCGTATAAAATTACTGATACGAGAGCGGAACATCATAAACTTGATACATTCTAGACTGTCTTTAAAGCTGACGCAACTGATTTGATAACACTTACTGCTGTTATTACCCTTGAGCTTATAATCTGAACTATCCAGAGCTTCTAAAATTCGGTTTAGTGAACCATAAATGTGGTGTTGAGTGCAGTTCTACACCTCAATATCTGTGGTTGTGTTTTCTACAGGCGTGATAGTAAATTTTACGCCATTTTTACCAGGAAATCGTGATTCCTAAAATTTTAAAATTAATTGTTTTAAAGTTAGAAATTATGCTGAACTTTTCCACAGCAAATACCCGACGTTGTTTTGCGGTACAGAAAATTATCCAAACATGCAAAATTTCTATGAGTGAGTGTGACCTGTGTAATGGTTAATTACACTCTTGCCCAATATTGTCTCATTGGTTCCTGCCGTGACGTTACTCAAGGTTGAAAAGCCAGGAGATGACAAGTTTTTTCCATCAAAAATATAAATCGATATAAAATACACAAGCCATGAAACTTACTGGTGGGTGAGGATGACAAGAAGTCGTCACCTCTAGGTAAAGAGTAGCTTAATAATTTAGTTCATAAACCCAAATTGTTTTGTAAATTTAGTACATAAATAGCTAACATAAACGAATTCAAGGCAAATTTTTTCAGAAACAACTCAATTTTTAATTGATTGTTATTTTTCCTTGAAATGAATAACACCATTTTTTTCAAATGAATTCTTTCCTTAATAAGGAAGATGAGTTAATGAAAACTAAATGGATGTTTGTTCCACCCAGTACACACATGTACTTGACACACTGTACACTAGCGTGACTTTCGGCTCAAAGGCGTAGCAAATTGAGTCCGGATGAACTAAAATATTTGTTGATATTTGCAAAGCTGTTAGACTTTCATCACAATAAACAGAGATGAAATAGTAAATAATGAAATATGCATGTTATATGTAAATGTATATTTACTATTTCATGGATTCCAGAAAAACAGGGCTATGAGGTATACAAACTGTTCCTTATTACGAGTTTCTAGAAACGAACGTGTGAGCAGACCGGCGGTGTGTCGAGGGTGCTCGAACTGGTAAATTATGTTTGCAGTGAGGGACTGAGAGAAGCTTCAGCACACCGCGCAGGCCATGCAAACAACCGAAACCTGACCGTAACTGTGTCTGTTTCCCTTCACTCCAGTTTTGTAGATGAATGAGTCTAGCATGTTTAGTAATGTCGTAACTGTGTCTGTTTCCCTTCACTCCAGTTTTGTACATGAATGAGTCTAGCATGTTTAGTAATGTCGTAACTGTGTCTGTTTCCCTTCACTCCAGTTTTGTACATGAATGAGTCTAGCATGTTTAGTAATGTCGTAACTGTGTCTGTTTTCCTTCACTCCAGTTTTGTACATGAATGAGTCTAGCATGTTTAGTAATGTCGTAACTGTGTCTGTTTCACTTCACTCCAGTTTTGTACATGAATGAGTCTAGCATGTTTAGCAATGTCGTAACTGTGTCTGTTTTCCTTCACTCCAGTTTTGTACATGAATGAGTCTAGCATGTTTAGTAATGTCGTAACTGTGTCTGTTTCACTTCACTCCAGTTTTGTACATGAATGAGTCTAGCATGTTTAGTAATGTCGTAACTGTGTCTGTTTCCCTTCACTCCAGTTTTGTACATGAATGAGTCTAGCATGTTTAGTAATGTCGTAACTGTGTCTGTTTCCCTTCACTCCAGTTTTGTACGCGGCTGGGCTAAGCATGTCAAGTCATGCCTTTGCTCTTTCTCATCTGTGAGCAAAGGACGAGCTAAAGGACATGTCAGAGCCCTGAGCTGTGTTTCATGCTGGCCAATGTGTACCGTAGCTTCATTTATTAATTTCTCAGGTGCCTCGCATAGTTAGTTTTACCTTTTTTGTAAAATATCCTACAGGTTTTCATTAAATTCAAGTGCAGTTCACCGTTTAATTTATGTTTACTTGCTTACGTACTGAAGTATTACAGGACTTCAGTGTTGGCATTAAAGCTACAAAAAAGACAGCGTACCGCTATATTTCACTGGTTGTGATCTATTACAAAATAAATGCCTTTCCTCCTTGTTTTAGTCGTGAATTTACACACAATTCACAAACGAGGAGATCATTCTCAAACTCTGATATTGCTTTATGATTCTTATTGCGTTCTGGTTTAGAATTGAGCAAATTGCCGTACTATTCCGTCTGATTCTCTGAGCCAATTATACTCCATGTGAATACTGTGCCAGGTATTGTGCTCCATGTGAATACTGTGCCAGGTATTGTGCTCCATGTGAATACTGTGCCAGGTATTGTGCTCCATGTGAATACTGTGCCAGTTATTGTGCTCCATGTGAATACTGTGTCAGGTATTGTGCTCCATGTGAATACTGTGTCAGGTATTGTGCTCCATGTGAATACTGTGCCAGGTATTGTGCTCCATGTGAATACTGTGCCAGGTATTGTGCTCCATGTGAATACTGTGCCAGGTATTGTGCTGCATGTGAATGCTGAGCCAGGTATTGTGCTCCATGTGAATACTGTGCCAGTTATTGTACTCCATGTGAATACTGTGCCAGGTATTGTGCTCCATGTGAACACTGTGTCAGGTATTGTGCTCCATGTGAATACTGTGCCAGGTATTGTGCTCCATGTGAATACTGTGCCAGGTATTGTGCTCCATGTGAATACTGTGCCAGTTATTGTGCTCCATGTGAATACTGTGTCAGGTATTGTACTTCATATGAATACTGTACCAGGTATTGTGCTCCATGTGAATGCTGTGCCAGTTATTGTGCTCCATGTGAATACTGTGCCAGGTATTGTGCTCCATGTGAATACTGTGCCAGGTATTGTGCTCCATGTGAATACTGTGCCAGTTATTGTACTCCATGTGAATACTGTCAGGNCATGTGAATACTGTGTCAGGTATTGTGCTCCATGTGAATACTGTGCCAGGTATTGTGCTCCATGTGAATACTGTGTCAGGCATTGTGCTCCATGTGAATACTGTGTCAGGTATTGTGCTCCATATGAATACTGTACCAGGTATTGTGCTCCATGTGAATACTGTGCCAGGTATTGTGCTCCATGTGAATACTGTGCCAGGTATTGTGCTTCATGTGAATGCTGTACCAGCAGTTAAATGTAAACCAAAATTTAGGCTGGTGAAGAAAGGTATGATATCACCTCCCTAATTTAAATATTTTGTAGTTTGCTGCCTGTGGGTGAGCAGATACTTCGCTGTCCATAGGTTACGTCAATACATTTAATAGTACAAAAATTACTTCAAGCAAAGTTTTCTAAATTTAAGCGTAACTTTGTGTGTAATCGGCTTGCTGGAATAAATGTTTTTTCCTCTGGTATCGAGGTAAAAATTCCACTCTGACACGGACCTCAATGCTGCTTATTACAAGTAACAAAATTATTTTCTGGTAAATTAGGAGATTTTTTCTATTAAAATAAATCGCTATTAAATTTTCACGAAGCAACTTAACAAGTTTCAGGCTCTCTGTACATTAATTTGCATTTTATTTACAAAACATGAAGCTCACTGATAATTTTACGTCAGTGGTAAATTTTTTCGATTTTTTTTTAGAAATTAAAATTCCAGACACTTCTATCGTGCGACTACTCACAATGGCTACTTACCGTGACTACTAACTGTGACTGTTCGCTATGACTTCTCAACATGACTATTCATCGTGACTATTCACCATCACTAATCACCATCACTCGTCACCATCACCACCCACCATGACTGTTCACAGTCAAAGAGTGCACACACAGTGACTTTAACCTTCGCATGCACGTAGATTAACTGCACCAACCACCATCGTGGCTTAAGAATTACTAATCCTGCTATCATATCACGATGGCGCTCGATGAGGAGAAAATTAATTGATTAAAGGCCAGAATTTCCAGTCACGGGAAGTTACTTTGATGTTTGAAGATGTCAGCGCGGGAGTCTGTTATCAATCTAGCGGTGGGTGCCTGCGAGTGTTTACACTCAAGAAGGTGAGCTCTCGCATGAGCCCCTTACCCCTACCTTACCCCTTGTCCTCTGTCTCTGCCCTGCCCCTTGTCCTCTGCCCCTGCCCTGCCCCTTGTCCTCTGCCCCTGCCCCTACTACCACCCTCTATCCCCTGCCCTATGATCTTGTCCCTGCCTCTTGCTCTTTGGCCCAGCTCCTGCCCCTTGCTCTATGTTGTTTCAAGTCCAGCAGTATTTTAAATCGTTCCTGTACAAACTCTTATTAAATCACGCAAAGAGTAAAGGATTAAATTTTATGATAAATTTTTGTTAAAAACTATTAGAACGGTTACAAGTTTGGTGAAACTTGAATTTGTATTTCACAGGGGTGAGATTATGAACAAACTAGATAGTTCCTGTGGAAATTCCAAGGTTTGGATTTGACTAATTTGAAATTATTATAAAGACGAATGGGTTAAAGATTTACGACAAATTATTGTATTTTAAGCGAATATTTTTCATGAATGTGTACAGAACTTTCATTCCGTATCTTATCTAGTGATAACATGGAGTTGTTGGAGAAGAAGGCTAATAACGGGAAAAATGGCGTATTTAATAGTGATCCGGCGCCTTTGGTATCCACAATACAATGTGCACAATACATGTATACCTGTTCTGATTCCAGCTCAATAATCTTTCTTCAGTGATAGATTGAAAGAAATGGGAAGGATACTCACAGATAGAGAAAGCGAGAGAGAGATGAAGATATACTGTGTATTACATATATACGTAGATCAAATATGTTTGTTTTTGATGATGCTCAATAAATTTGCCCAATGATGATGGTGTTTCAAAAACATACACTGCGGAAAATTGCGACTGCCTACATTTATACAAGTTTGGATAAAAAACACTGTACTCGATCAAGTATTATTTATACTGCGTATAATTGCGGTCTAAGCCTTCTTTACACAGAGAACTCTTACGATGGAAAGGAATTTCGATCCGCCGTATAATTTATGTTTGCATAAAATGGGTTTATCATAAGGTACGGATCGATGAAACTGGTGAGTTGGGCATCGATTTTTGACCATCAGAAAATAAAGTCACTCAGAAAACAATTACTGATCCATATTATTTGGAATTTATATATGGAATCACGATCTTCTTTTGCGATGTGCATCTAGTATATGTTAATATCGTTGCATGTGGGAACCCTGGACTGGTAACTACCTGTCAGGTCTCATTACTTGAACAGGTACACCAGATCTGTCTCAGAAGACACATTCCAATCCCAGTGAAGACTAAGAAAGGAGAGAGCTAAATTTATCTTGCACAGGCACGCCTGTCAGGCCAACCGACAGGCATATGGATATGCTGATATTAAATCACCATTTTCTTGCAAAACTACCAAAATTAAGAAACGTGGATTAACTAGAGACCCACTTAGGTAGGCTGTTAATTAATTTCTGAGCAGCATTTGGACTAGACGTTACTGAAATTTTCCACCATCGATATAAATTGCCATCTATTTATTGTTCCTTTTTTCCTGTCTGTTAGTGATCGTTCCCATCTTTAAGTGAAATGAACATTCACGACGTCTATATTTTTCTCCCTTACAGTGATGGCAAGACTCCTCCATCAGGCAGTGCGCCCCCATCGTCGTCCACCCATCTGGACAGCGGGTCCGAATCCCAGGACGACATGAAACCCACTCTGTCAGGGCTGGACTCTCCCATCCCCCACTCCCAGGCACAAGGCTTGCATACTCCCCAACCTAACCCTTGGGTGAGCTAACAGGGGATTATGCACCGAACTGGGTTTTTGAATTGCAATTGGCCTGTTTTTATTCTTAGTCTCCAATTTTAGTCTTCAATACATGAATACATTACGACCCTAAAAGATGATGTCGTCTGCTAAAATAGCGCACTTTTCAGCTCCATGAGTAGATATTACTGGGGAACAATAACTTGTTACTACGTCTCATTTAATCATTTTTAAATTTATGTATGACTTGTTTCCCAGCCCGAGATTAGGACCACAGTGTACATTTCTACCTAATAAATTTTACTTTTTTCCTTTCTTAATATAGAACCACTCTTGGATAAATCTCCGAGTCTTTGCTTTGCGTTCATACGTATATTAGTGTTGTGTTTTTACGCCTCAAAATCCCGTATTTAAACCATGCAAACAATTGCTCGAAGGTTTCGTAGCTGTGCGTGTTTTGAGCCTCGTTCACAAAATTACTATTCACCATTTCCTACATTTTGTTCATTATTGGACAGCTAACTTCCTCTTGTACGACCTCCGGGTGTGTGATCCTAGCAAATTGACAAGCATACGTTCCAAACTGAGATCCTTAAATATTATGTATATTTGTGATCAACCGTTCAGTTCTTCCGTGTCGTAAGTCTCGTTTGGTGTTCACGTTTACATTCATAGAACATTTATTTAGTTGCGTACTTCATTCTTTCTTTCATCCTCACCCGCGTTTACATATGTGTTATTATGCTATATGTGTGTGTTATTTGCACATATATTTGGTGATAAAGTATCTATGAAAGTGATGAACAGTTGCTGTTCAGTACATAGAGTCAATAACTTCGATAATACGAGCCTAGTGGGGTCCCTCTGTGCCGCGCCTGGAGGCGAGGGTTTCTGTCGTCCGTCGGATCACTACCCGGCGTGCATCGCGGTTGCTCTGCATCGCTCACATTTAACTCATTTTTTGAGGTCAATAGGTATCATGTGTTAGTTTTAGTTTCCGGTGGTAATGACAACGATATAACGTTCAAAAATTTGCATTCAAAATTTGCCTATTTGTATAGTAATGTCGGCCCACTACAACTGTAATCTCTATAGTTATGCACACAGTACATACATATATTAATGGAAGATATAAAGTAATGGAGGCAGAACTGAGTTTCTATATCGTGGTATTCAAAGTGTCTCAATTGTAAAGACTTTTTGATGTCTTTATCTCAGTTGGATTAATTGTCGGATGTAATTCAAAACGAGCCCATGTGCGTGATGGCTAACTTATGTACATATATTGTCTCCCTTGCTGATCAGCCATTTTTCAAAAGAAACTACCCGCAAACCATCATTATAATTAGTCTACCAAAAAATACCGGTCTTATGTGCAAAACTTGGACGTTTCAAGCATCACCGAAAGTGCCAGAGCTTGTGGTAAATATTTGGGTGCCGTTCAATGCTCAACAGATGTAGTAGAAGCGTTCGCACGTAGTAATTATAGGTACGGGGATTCCTGTGAATCCTGACTTTTCAGCGGCAGAATGCACTATGACTTAACTATGTGATACCCTAACTCGTTGGTTTGAGTCCCGGTGTGTGGCTTTGTCTTCATGCAAGCATGCCCTCTGCTTTATTGCTGACTCAGCACCAGATGAGAAGTCGGACGGTAGAACACTTGGAAACTCGTTCTCTGTTAGTACCGAGCTTCCATGAAAGATCTACCCTTGTAAATAGAGACAACTTTCAAAGCATGTGGAGGAATAACCAAGTTTTATTTCTACCTCAGGACACGCTGAGTCAACACGCAGATCTATACAGCGACCTGTCCAAAGTTACCTCGGGGGCACACACCGCCATGGGGCCCGTCCCTGTGAGCAGCCCTGCCTCCGCCATAGCTGCAGCTGCTTATCAAGCACAGCTGAGCCTGGCCGCAGCCGTGGCCACCAGAAATTCTACAGTTGTAGGCAGCTGCGGCGGAAGTATTTCGGTGGGTGTCAATGATCCTGCTGCAGCTGTTACAGCTGCAGCAGCTATGGCGTCCCACCACCACGACCTGCTGCACGACTACCATTCATTGTGACCACCACAGCAGTAGTTCTCGGGACTGCAGCGCTGTACTATACGTCTTATCATTTTACACTCACAATATTGTATTTAAATTCCGTGGGGGCTGACAATTGAAGCCTCACTGCACTTCTTTTATTATAAAACTATTACAGTTGTGCGTTGCGCATGCGTTAAGCTAAGTGACCTGCTAAGATTTTTCTAATTTTATCTCCTCGATATTAGTAGAGTCAGTGTTTCAATGGATATTGTTTCTCCAATCCAATTTTGCTGAATATTTAATAAAATAGTAAGTCATCTAGCTAAATCACTGCTAAACATTTGTAAATAAGGACTTCGAAAGGTCAAAAACAAAATAATTTTTCATTGATAAATGGATGGATAAAAAACGTATTATTGTCTCTGGTGCAATAATAAATGCGACCCTGCTAACTGGGTCAAAAGAAACGTTGGCGTTATAAAAACTCCCAAGCAAGAATTGGTTTTTCAAAAATCGATCTATTGTATTGACTAATAAATTTCCATGAGTCTTGTAGTGAAATTATGAAGGGAAGTTATTAGTCGTACATAGTCACCATGAATATTCAATAGTAATTCAGCAGTACTCTCATGCAGCTGATATTGTCTTCAAATTATGCAGCTCTCGTGTGACTGTAAGCTTGATTTCTCTCACTCATGAGGTAGAACTGTTGTAAATAATTTAATTATGTGTCTTGTTTACGCTCTCGTTGGATGAACTCTTATCTTCGTGACAAACTTGGGAATTTGACAAATGTACGGACTGTAAGATTTGAACTGTCTTTTTGAACGCATTTTCACTAAAAAGGTAAATATTTACAAACGCAATGCATGCACCATGCAACAATCTAACTAAATTTTTTGAATTATGTTTCAGTTCAATAGTCATTCTTATACAAAAAGAGCATATAAGGCATGAAAATGAAGTCTTATTTCACGTTCAGGAATTCAAATTAGATTACATTACCGGGTAGTCATTAGGGTAGTACTGCTTTAAATCACTTTAAATCACTTGTTAAACAGCAAGGACACTTAAGCTCTAAGACTGGTCGTTACCCTCGAGCTGCTGCGCTCACCTCAGCCACAAGCCGCAAGTGTTGGGTTAACCACAGAAATTCTCGTACATATGGGGAAATAATTAACATTCCCGCCAATTCTCACCGAACATGGAAATTATACATTCAGGAAGCATGTTGTGATAAGTTTATTCCATAATTTCAGAGCCATTAGGACGCTGAAGTTATACGTAATGAGTGTCAAAACGGTGCACAATTCGAAGATTTTGAACGTTAAAATTGTGGTAATTTAAAAAAAAATCCTTTGTGAACTCATGTAAATTGCGTCAGGCACTTCAGATAAATATTGATGCATGAACAGAGGCAACATAAACTTACGCAAGACATGACAGAAAAATGTTGTTTCACGACTGTCATTCGTGTTCGATTTGATAGAAATCAAGATTTCCTGTCTTCATTGTTCATGTGGACTCACACTATCCTAATTTTTCATGTGTATACAAGTACTTTGGCTAGAGAAGTGTATCCAGTATGCTCGTATATAGGTTGTGTACTGTTGGAAATCCAAGTGAGTTTGTTAAAGCCTTTAATCAATTATACTTTTTAGTGAATAACGGTATTATACAAACAAAAAATGACGTGATCTTAAGATCAATGAAAACTTAATTTTCAACGTACGTTTGATCTAGAAAGTAAATACGTCTATAATGTAGCATTCAGGTCACACTTGCTCGACTTTGTGTTTGTGAAGGCTTGCCTCATTTATTTTGTTGAGAACAAGGAAGAACTTCGAACCAAGCAGCACAATTATCTCTGAACACTTTAGGTGAGTGTAGCTAATTCATGTGTTATTCTAGCAAGACAAAGAGAGGGAGAAGATTTCAGTATATAAACTGCAACCGATACACTCATGAAAGTGAATCGTTCAAATGCTACTTCTTGATTTGATGAGATATCAGCAAAGCTACCACATACAAATCAGGATGGCAACTCAGGTCATTGCAGTGAGCTTCATAATCTAATGGAAAAAAATTCACTTTAAAATTTGTGTTCATAAACTCAGGCTGTTATTCTACTGTTGAAGAACAGATCTGAGGGTTTAAGTACAAACACGTGACGGCTTAGAATGGGATTGTTTCGACATATAATATTATAGTAATGTAATCGCGTACGGATTTTATGAAAATTGTGTCTAAATTACTAACAAATCGGATCAAAAAAATATTCTGAAAATCAATATCAGCATGGGCAAAAATAAATATATAGTACCTGCCATACCATGTGCTGGTAACGTGATGGAACAAACTAGAAGGCCTATGTTTTTCTAGCATAATTAATACGACTGAATTTAAGTAGGTTCACATGTGTCGAATTCTTAGTATACTGGTTAGACTCAAATTTTCTGCACTCCAGTTTTTCTTTAGCAACATCGAAAGTTGGAGATTTAAACTCTGTAGTCTACGGATGTATTTAACCATATTTCACTACCAATATTAGCTCGCGTCGTGCTAAAATATATGAAAAAGAGAAAATATTATATAGAATATTATAATATTATATAGAATATAATATTATAATATTATATAGAATCATAATGGCGCCATGTGCGGTTATGAAACTTTGACTGGAAATTATAACGTGTTGAAATTAAGGTATGATTATCTTTGTATTTGAAACCATTTCGTCCTGCACTTGTGTGTAAATGTTGATGATTTCGCCGACAGAGAAAATTAACACTAATGACATGGATTTTTAACCGAATCCGGAAAGAACGTTGTAATTATTTTAATGCCACTGAAGGGTTTGCCCACATGCGGAGAAATTATTTTTATATGAATATCCAGATAAAAAGTGGACGAAACTAAGAGAGGAAGTCATCCCTTTGAATCGATGAAGTAACTCCAGTTATCGCTAATTCCATTCTAGGGTTCAGTCTGTCACACCACACGCTGAGTCTGACTACGCTTAGTCTGGAGGAAAAATCGACACTGTCCGAGTTCAAAACCCTCATTCATCATTGACAACAGAATTACATCTTCATCCCTGACAGCAGTACAGTTCATTGCTGACAGCAGAATCCCTGCTTCATCTCCGACAGTACATTTTATCGCTGACTGTAGAATTTCTTTTTCATCCCTGACAGCAGTGAAATTCTTGGCTGACAGTAAAATCTCTTTTTCATCCCTGACAGCAGTGAAATTCTTCGCTGACAGTAAAATCTCTTTTTCATCCCTGACAGCAGTGAAATTCTTCGCTGACAGTAAAATCTCTTTTTCATCCCCGACAGCAGTGAAATTCTTCGCTGACAGTAAAATCTCTTTTTCATCCCTGACAGTACAATTCATAGCAGTCAGTAGAATACCTTCTTCAACGCTTGAGAGTCAAATTCTCTGCAACATTTGAGAGTTAAATTCCAGTCCATCCCATATTTCACCGATCATTCCTTTCTCCCTTGCAAGTGCTAAGATATCGAAGAAGAGAATAACTGCCGCGTAGAGTTGTAGTTAAATATTGATACATATAATATAAAGTAGACTTGGGATCCCGAGCTGAGTTTTCAAAGTTATTCGAGTGATGCACAGTAGAGCGCGTGCCTCACCTTCCATTAGAAGTGCTTGTATATTCTGTACACATTTGATAACCATATAAATTATCCTGTTTATAACTAACTTTCTATGCGTGATGCTCAGGTTTGTAGTGTGTGTGTTTGTACAGCGCGTTGAGTTTGTTGTCGCGATCGTGAAAGAAGGGATAAATCCTAACGTTTCTTTGAATTACTTCCCTGAAAGGGTGTCAGTGAATTTGAATGTACATAGATAGACTCAGAAGGTCACGCGGTATTGATGTGTCTTCTCAAGGATTTGTTATTTCATGGATGGTATTTGTGTGTTCGGACAAGTCTTGCAAGATGTTCTTAATTTCACAGATTATTAAAATTCTGAAGATAGTTCCCAGGCATTTTATTTTACAAGAATGTTTTCAATATTAATGTAATAGGCGCGTGTAATTATTTCGAACTAAAAATATAAACGACGATGAAACTCGATCACAGAAATGTACTGTTAATGTTGCAATATACGCAAACAATGGTATTATCTGTTACTCTTTCTTTTTGAAATTGTGAAACGCAGATGAAGATAAATTTTCCAGCTTTTTTTAAGGGTTGCAGGGACGAGAAGATGCCGGGGCCTATGAAATTATTGCAATATATTAGGTAGTAACAATCTACAATAATACCTATGGTGATTTTATTTAACATACGAAAGAAATTCATATCGCTCATAGACAGACTCTTAATAAACATAGGCTCTTAGAAAAGTAACGTTGTAAAGCAATGAACACGTTTTCCGCTTTGTTCACAAATTATTTGATCTTTTTAGTGTGTACCTAACTAGTAAACTTCGAATGAGTGCTGCTCCATTGTCCTAGTAAAGTCTGGTCATTCACTACTTCAAAAATGTGAGCAACTTAACTTGCATTGGTGTAATTATAGCTTCAATTTGTAGAAATGCACTCAACTCCAATCACTCATGAGCAACGGAACACCTATTTTTGGCCGGCATTTGGGCTCAGTTCTACAAAGCTCAGCCTGCATGTACTCTTAAAAGTACTTATGACTGTGATGACAGTTCTGTTACACTATAAATAAGGAGCAATCACAGTAGTTTGAAGAATCCAGTAGTCTAAAACATTGGAATCGATGTAAGCTTCAGAGAACATTATAGTAAAAAACCTGTTGAATCTCTGAGGAGTAGTAAATGCCATAAGAAATTAAATAAAACAACTAATAATGGCTGAAAATTAACCACCTTCCTGCAGCGCATCATTCAAGGCAAATTGTTTTCTAAATTTTAACGAGAGTCAAGCAAAAGACCGCAGTTGAAGTTTTTTAGAAATCAATCATAAGCTCAATGCAATGCGTTTTGGATGATTTTTGACTGGAGTTTTCTTCTTATTCTATGTCCCACTATTACAATATAAAGTTTGACTAAAACCTCCTTATCTATTATAAGAGACAAGTGCATAAATATGTACTGCTTTAGCATAACGTATTGCTATAGAATATTTCCTCCGGGAAAACCAGAAAGCCTAATGGGTACTTTTTTTCCTAAAGCATACCCGTGACTCTAGGCTAAAAACCACAATTTTGGTACTTACCACCACTTTTTATCGTTGCCTTTGGGCAGTTCCTAGACCACAGCATGTCATTTTTCATCATACAGGCTTCTGGAGATAACTAGCGTGTCGTGAGCGCTAGTTCTAAAGCTGTATATACCTAGCGAATGTGTAGAATTGTAGGAGAGTTAGTGTGATTTGTTATTGTCTGTCATGTATATTTTTGATTTCACTCAATTTAGTTTATTATTGATCGATGTAAATACATGAACTATTATGTTTTCGCTTATATAAATTAAAAATACGTCTTAAAAATACGTCTTAAAAATATAATAAAGAATTTATTTTCGTCTTTTTTTCCTCGGGAGTGTGAGTTCCTCTGACGTAAATTTTTATCAATGTGCAGTAAAATGTAAACAGTTCAATAATAACGTTAAACAGATAGATACGACTTTCTGAAAATCATAAAAATGGAAGATCAGGCACAGAAACTGTTTATGCTATGGGTTGAAAAAGGTAATTCAGTTGACTTTGACATCTTAAATCATTAAGGAACCAAATTCGAACACTTGATAGAAAGTGATGGCAACTACCAGTAGATAGAAATGATATGTCTGTCCTACACCGAACGTTAGAGAAAAAAGCGTCCTCCACTGAAAACAGTCTAAAATTTTGGTTAAAAATGAGGTATTCTCTGAAAAAGATCTTCGTCAGAAATGTCCCTTTGAAGGTAATTATGCTTGAAAAACAATTTTCAACGTTTTCTGAGAACTCCTGTAGCATCGAATTATGATGCATACCGATACCTACTTGTGTTCTAGACTTGGTTCAGTAAAATGCCATGTATTCTTATTTACCCTCTGAAGCTATTCTTCCATTGATGCTAGAAACTCCGATCTATAAATACATAAAATGGTAACTGAGTTGCCAGCTTCTACAAGGATAAAATTTCATAAAAAAGGGCGATACATTACAAAAAGTACATGTTGCGCTTTGGCCTTTCAGATCAGAACTGATGTCATGTTCAGTCATCAAGTGGCGATGAAAATTTGAAACGTTGTTGCAGTAAAAAATTACCAATAATTTTATGTGTCCATTAGTTGGACGCACAATAGAGTCAGATAATGAAATTCGACTATATGGAGTCCGAAAAGTCATGAATTTCTGAACTTGAAAGACTTGGATTAACTGAATGAAGTTAGAAGTTACACATTCTCTTGGTACACGAACAAACCAAGCACTTCACTGACACATATTCACTCTCAAACAATGCATTCAGTTCTCACACACGTCAAAAACAAAATTAAAAGCTTCTCCAACGACTTATTTATCGTAGTTTATCATTCACAAAAGAAACCGAATTCTCTGTGGGCGTGAATAGGCCTTCTGGAATTGAACAGATACCGCACAAAGGCCTCCTGGAATTCAACAAAAGCACTAATGTGCGTCCGTCTGTCGGCTGGAATCTAAGGTGTTCTGGTGGGACGTCGGCAATCCGTCCCATGCCAGCAATCCGTCCTGAACCAGAAATATGTCCCATACCAGTAATTCGTCCCGTACCAGAATCCGTTCCATACCAGCAATTCATCCCACACCAGCGATATGTCCCACATCAACAATTCCTTCCATACCAGCAATACGTCCCGCACCAATAATTCGTCTTATACTAGCTATTGGCATTCCACTATTTAATAACTAGACAGTTCTTGTGGAAATTCCACGATTTAGTTTGGATAATTTAAAATGATTCTAAAGATGAATGTACTAAAGGCTTACAACGAATTATTGTGTTTTAAATGAATGTTTTTCATTAATATATACGGAACTTCCATTCTGTATCTTACCTACCGATCACATGGCTCTGATAGTACCCGTTGAAATTACTTGAATTAAAAGTGATGAAATTAAGGATATATGAAACAAAATACATATTTTAGTTGTACCCGTGCTACTTTCATAATCTGAATCCTTTTTCTGAATGCATACAGAACTTCTGTTCTCTACCGTTGTTCTCTACCGTATTTACCGATAACATGGCCGTGTAAGAGACGAAAGATAACAACGGAAAATACAGTATTTTATAGTGATCCGGCGCCTTTGGTATACACAACACAATGCGTGTAATACATGCATACTCGTTCTGATTTCAGTTTAATAATTTTTCTTCAGTAATGGATAGGAAGTAATGGGACGAACACACACAGATAGAGAGAGAGACATGGAGATACATTGTCTATTATATACGTAGAGACAGTTTGTTGCTTGCTTGCTTGCTTGGTCCGTCTCCTTTTCTCGCTCTTAAGGATTTACATAGGAAAAAATTCGGTAGGGCATATATGTATGGTAAGCATTGTATTGTGGATACCAAACGCACATCCTTCAATGTAGAAACTCCATCGCAAACCCGCGTCCACTGACAAATCAAACGAAAAAATTCAGTAAAAACACGTTAATTTCTACGTTTGGGTCTACTAGTCATTCATAAATTTCTGCTTTCCTTCTGCTTAAAAAATACCTAGGTAACGATTAAATCCAGACTTTAGGTGTCGTTACAGTTATATTTTTCTACTGTTTGATGAATGAAATTCTATGTAGTTAGTCTACCCCTGACCCCAAGGTATTTTCTCTGCCCATTTACGAGTATATAAACATTCGGTCTCACCGCAGCTTGAGGAAGTGGACTACCTTCACGACATTTGGGCTAGTTTGAGAATTTATCTTAACAATAGTTTTTTGCATCATTAACTGGAACGATGCGTGCCCTGTCGGAGTGGGATAATAATTGAAGATCTGCTTCTTCGTTTTGCTCTGCATTCTAAGTTGGAACTGCACCGGCAGAGCGCCAGTCACGCTTGGCATGCCACTGCGCATGCCTGGAACCGAAGCTTGTTTTCCATGCATGGACTTGTGACTGCATCAAGAGACTGACGGTGTGCCTCGCCAAGTCCACACCTCGATGTTTGTTTTCCAAGAACGCACTGTGTAATAATGCGACACTGAATTTAAATCGTTATAATTCATTCGCATGTGTGCAGGAAGTTGAAACGGCCTGTTAAAATAGAAAATTTCAATGGGGTTTTATTGTATTTAGCGAATTTTAATTGTACGTAATAGTTAATGTCTGAGCCTGAGTGTATCTGGGATAAATTTCTTCATAATGCCTTTCAACTGCACTCATGACATTGTCATCAGTATAAATATGCATTCTGATTGAATTAGTCTACGCTGATGCGCTAACGGCTTGAACGAAATCAATATTCCTGCAGAGCTATTCTAGAATTTACAGCGCTCGTCATTTCTTCAATTCATAGATTCCTTCATAGAATACAAAGATTCCAGCTGGATGCAGGACGTCAGCACGCATGGATGACGCCTTTCCTCTCGAGCATAAATGAAGCACCAGCCTGGCAACAGATGAGCATTCCCAGGCCTTCTGTGGAGGTTTGTTTGCTTTGGACGTCAAGGCAATTGAACACAGGAAGTCCTTCCCTAAATTCTGCTCAACTAACACTCAATTTTTCTATTTAAATCTACCGATGGGTTAGTTTCTGCTCGGGACTTTGCCAGTTCATTTCCACCAGAAGTATTTCACAATTGGGAACAAAAGCTTCCAGTGAAGAACACTACAATAGTATTGTACTTGCAAAATTTGTTCAAACTGTTATTGAATTTACGGAAAATGTTCAAAATTCGAAACATAATTCTCTGCTAATATTTTTACTGATTGACACAGAATTTAGTCGTGTATAAAGATACAATTTAAATGACGTTGCGTGGATGCTGCAGTGAAACAAGCCCAGAGCTTTTTATAAAAGCCTTGATTTGCTTAGCCATCATCGGTAAATGTTCCGTCAAATCGCGATGAAGTAGCGAGAAGGAGAAAAAAAGGCTATCGTCTACAAGAGGGAAGCAAAACTCGAGCGTGTCATTCGTGCTTTCAACGCTGGTTGCGATGTCGTGAGACTCCCGTCCATCTTCATCGAAGAGAAGACATGTATATTTGGTCTATCAGTATGACGGACTGTGCTAGAATAAAAATGATTTTACACTTGGGGTGTCTCAAGAAAGTATCACCGTCGGTCTATTTGGACCTTATCGTCACGCTGCTACTTCATGTGTCCTACATTCTCCGGGAAAAATGATCACTGCACGGAAACGTCAGTTTTAATGCAAGAATTTAAAGTCACGAAGCTATGATGTGATCCAAATACACGTCCTCTACACTTCGACTTGTGATGAGTTCACACGGACTATGTAGTTACTGTTGTCAGTTTGTATACCGTGGTTCAGCCACTAGTTTCGGAGCGTTGAGGAGGCTTTAAAAAATGTTTAGAACGTCAACAAGATTATTAATTTCCTCATTCAACTAAAAAATGAGAAATCAATAAGTTCTTCTGTATAGCTGTCTCACTTAAAGCCATGATATTTTTTGAGACTTAAGTTGTATAAAAGTAAACAGCATTAGTTGTATGTACGAGTACATACATGCAGTGATTTTAAACTATTATTAGCGTTCCAACAACATTAATTTACAGCAGGTAGAAACTAGAGCTTATTAATAGGATTATTCTCATCCCTTCACGTGTGAATGAGCCCTTGGCATGAGGCGCAGCGTCAATGCTGAATTGAAGAGACAGATTTGTTGGAGAGGCACTCACTTCACATGGTGGGCTTGATCACAGCGCCCTTGACTGATGCTCGGTGGGCTACACAATGGGCACCGTCTGCACACCATTACTGAAGGGCCCCACGAGGCTGTAATCGCACGGGTCTTTTCCGGTCATAAGTCACCGGTAACGACTTGCTTTCTGTACCGCTTACATCGCTTCTTGGGTGCGAACAATACCGATAATCACATGTGCCCTCCGTCTGCGATTTTTTGTTTGATGACTCACAGGCGGCACTGCATTACCATTGCTATGAAGAGATGATGATGGCCGAGCTGTGATGTGTTTATTGCGGTGGATGTTCTTTTGTGCTCTCCATTGTCACACATTGGGGCTCACGTACAGGCAATACCAACGGGAATTATACATATACGAAAGTGAGTAATGCTGATGACTATGCTCGTTAATGTATGTTTTCATTCATATTTAGATGAGTGTATTGGATATCAAGCAGCAAAGATCTCTTCAAAAGAATATTTATTTAAGACTAAATAAAATAAAAATTGAACTACGCACAGTACAATATTTTCACTAGTTGTTGTAAAAGGTTAGAAATCCGGGTATTGACATCTGACTTCAAGGAAATGAATTAAGCTAGATAATAGAACTATATATTTGATATACCACATGGAATAACAGAACTTTTCCTAGGCTACTTTCAGTGCAGTAGGTTGGCAGAAAATAAATTGCAGTGGGTCAGTAGATGATAATTGCTAGGGGTTAATAGATAATAATTGCAGTGGATTAGTAGAAAATAAATTGCAGTGGATTAGTACATAACAACTGCAGTGGGTTAGTAGATAATAACTGCAGTGGGCTGGTAGATAGTAATTGCAGTGGGTCAGTAGATAATAAATGGCAGTGGGTTAATCAATAATAAATTGCAGTGGGTTAGTAGATGATAAATTGCAGTGGGTGAGTAGAAAAAAGTTGCACTGGGTTAGTAAATAATTAATTACTGTGGCTTAGTATATTATAATTGCATTGACTTCGTAAATAATAATTTGCAGTGAGTGCCCTCATTTATGGGGGCAAACTTAGTGCAATATCGTATCGTATTTTTCTAAGTTATGCGTTGGATCAACATAAAATTTTTAGAATGTGTTTCAGAAACCCTGTCAAAGAGTCAATTTATTTTCCCGTGTAGTTCAGTCATTGAGCTCAAGAAACAGATAGCTGCAATTCAAATGAACCATTTTTAGAGGATAAATTCTCCTGCAGAATAATCAATTGAAGTTGTACATCAATTTAATCATATATTTATATACGTAACAATACCGATGAGCATATTTTTATGTTAGTCAAAACTGTACTCCTATTAATGTTACACATTTATTGCCAATTTTTGCTCAAAAATTCAAGAACGTAACTACACATATTTATTTTGTACGAAGAAATGAAAAATTTATCTACGTGTATTGCATTTCGAGTGGACTCCTAACGTATGTTTTTACATCAATTTATATATCAAAGAAACTCAGTGATGGTGATTTACGCGCCTTGATGCGTATCAAAGCTGCTTCGAGCCATACATTCTGTGGGTGCTGCCCTGCGCTATGCCCGCAAATTATCGTGTTGCGATATCAGGTGTAATGTATCCCCTAACATGCCCCACATCCATTGCCGTGTCACAGGGCACGCGTACATAATCGCTTTTACGTCTCTGCAAACTCATTACCATTCGCAGAGCTGCAACAACGCTCACTCGATACTTGATCAAACACATTTACGCGACTAGCAGGAGATGTCACACTGATAAGAGCGCAAGTGATACCGGACTCTCCGTAGCATCTGATAATCCAGCACGGCATGTACTCTGAGCTGGAGCTGCCGCGACCACATGCCTGGAAACAAAAGGGTTGATTTCGCTGCGCTCTACAAATTAGGAGCGTATCTCCACTGATTGTAAAGGGAATGTACGCTTGCGTAAAGCTGCTTGAGGTTTTATGACACATGGATAACTACGTTCCGTCAGTTTTCAGAGGAATACATATTTTTACAAATTATTTAAAATAATTACGAAGTTCTACTTAAGATTGCTGGTTGAAGTTTGTTCTCCATAATCTAACCCTTCTCGCTCTATAGAAGACGAAGCTCATGGCGCGACGTCGTGAGTCGTTACTGCGGAGGACTGCTAGTAAAGTTCTACGTCCTAGCCGTTCAGGCTGAAAATATCACCTATGTCAGCGAAGGAAAGTAAAAATACTACGTAATGATTTGATCTTGAAGATAAGTAAGCCAAATATTCCAAGAATTTGTCAATGAATCCCTGCTAAAATCGCACGAGTTGTAGACTACACATCTGTGGTTGACGTGCGGCCGTTGCAGAGGATCAAAACCTGAAAATGTTGGGTGTTTTGGACCAAGCAAGTCAAAGAGCATACGGGAGTGTACGAGTTTTGTAGGATATTGAAACGAGCAAAATACCATGGCAGTTTTGATGAAAACAAGATACGTAAGATGGCGTTAGCTTAAAATTGAAAACTACTTAATTCTGTAAATCGTAACTCAAAAATAGCCTGTATTTTTTTAAGAATGTGTAAGTTAATTCCAGGCCGCGAATTTTGAGCAGTGGGTTTCTCATGCCAAATCTATTAATTTTGTCACTGGAAAGGAGAAACATGAAGGGCTAGCAATTGTTTGTATATTAAACTTCAGTCAATATCTGAGTGGCATTGATATGTTTTTAGCAGATAGATGGAAGTAGACGGTCTGCCGCTAACCAAAAAAAAGTAACAATAACCCTGTATTTTGATTGGCATTGGATAGAATGGTATTTATTTTTAGTTGAATCAAGAATAAATTTCACATAAAGAAGGAAGAACGTACTGTGATAGTGATGGTAAAAAATGAACTCTCAGCTCTTCCTTTTGGGCTTTTATTATATAATTTACGGAATATCCGCACTCTAATTCTACTTCTTTACAATCATCTCCAATTTCATTCTAATTCTCCTTAGCTTCGTAAACAAGAAACTGAGAATGTAGAATAGAATAGTGCATGGTAATAGGAACACCAAGGATGCTCTAGTCTTGGGTTGTTGCAGAAATCCCATGCCGTCTAATGTTGAGGCATTAATCACGTAGGCGCACCTCAATCACACCAAGTAAAGTAAGACACGAGTAAAGTAAGATAGGAAGAGAAAGAGTAACACTCATGCTTGCAGTCAATTTCACGTAATAACCTACCATTACACATTATAAGATAAAAAGTATTGGGATTGTTCCAAAATTTTGTTTGAATGAATTTCCAGTTGTAATACGATTACAAAATTCTTAAAAATTACATAATTCAAAACAACAAACATAAATCAATAAATAAATTTTTAATCTTCTCAAGTATATTTAATGTTTGCATAAATAACAAGCAGTAAAGTTAAAAAACTACTTAAACTCTTTATAAAACTCATGTATTATTTAGTTGCACGGCTTCTATTCGAAACTACTGCTCATGAACGCACATGTTCTATTAAACCTTACAAGAGTTCCTCCAGAACATGTACCTATTCCTTCTAGATAGTCTCCACTTTATGAAGGTTTGTCACTCTCTACGTGGATTAAATTTGATTAAATTTGATTAAAAAATCACTAAAAGATGTGATTTTTAATTCATGTGTCGATTGTTAAATGGCATCAATTGTGGCTAAGTTGATAATACATAAAATGTAATTGTTTTTGAAGTTAACTGAAAACTTCACGGTGAATGATAAAATTGGAAGTCATGTATCAGAAAGGACTAAAAAAATGAAAATGAAATGTTAAAACACGTCAAGAATTATCAAAATTAATATATAGCTAGAGATAATTAGAGTTGAAGTACACCAAGAGTTTTAAAGCTTCACATCCGCTTATTATAACAAAACATTCAATAACATTAACACATGAACTTCATGATTACATTATGCAAAAAAATTTACGGTTTTGAAGAAAAGCAAACCGATTAATGAACACAAAGCTTCTATCAAGTTCTGATCTATGAAATTTGAAAAATTGCCGTAATTAACTGAGAACTTCATCACGTTTAATAAAATCAGAAGTTACATTTCAGAGAAAAACCATAAACGAGAAAGGAAATTTAAACACGTCATGAGTTGACAAGATTCACCTGTTTTTTATTGAATTTGTTCGTTTGATTTGCCAGTGGACGCGGGCTTTACGAACGAGTTTCCTTATTGAAGGAAGTGCTTTTGATATCCACAATACAATGCTTACAATACATGTATACAATACGGAATTTCCTCCTATCTAAATCCTTACAAGCGTGACAGAGAGACAAACCAAGCAATCAACCAAGCAACAAACTGTGTATTATTATATACTCCTCCACAAAGCCCGCGTCCACTGGCAAATCGAACAAACAAATTCCGCAAAGAACACATGAATATTCACGTCTAGGTCTACTAGTGTCACATAAGCTTCACTTGTCTCGCTGTTATAATTTTCAGATCAAAAGTTTTCATAAGCTTGCTAAGTCTTTTTTTAATTAAATGTTTATAAAAGACTGTATGAATCATTATTATTTAGAACTAGCCAGTTTCCGTAGAAATTCCACGATTTAGATTTGACTAATATGAAATTATTATAACGATAAATGCATAAAAGACTTACGATAAATTATTGTGTTTTGAATGAATTCTCTTCATTAATGTATACAGAACTACCATTCTGTATCTTATCTACTGATAACATGTGCCAGATAGTACCTGTTGAAATTACATGGTATAAAAGTGACAAAATTAAGGATCCACGAAACCAAATAAATATATTAGTTTTACCCGTGGTACTATCATAATCCGAATATTTTTCATGAATATATACAGAACTTCCATTCTGTACTGTACTTACTGATAACATGGCAGTGTAAGAGGAGAAAGCTAATAATGGAAAATCTAAGTATTTTATAGTGATCGGCCGCCTTTGGTATCCACAATGCAATACTTATACCACATGCATACCCGTTCTGATTTATGGAGATACATTGTCGATTATATACGCAGATGTAGATACTAGAAAGTTCCCATAGAAATTCTGCAGTTTAGATTTCGCTAATTTATAATTACTTTAAAGACGGATGTACTCGTATAACAGGGTGTTCAATATTTATCGGTACATCTATTCTATTTATTTTCAAGCATAATCTAAACTTTTACCAGATACTTTTTACCAGATAATGGCTAAAGATCTAAATAGTAGAATAGCAATTATTGTAGAATTGCTCAAGTCAGGAAAGTCATCAAGGGACATTGCCAAATCACTAAATGTGAACAGAATGCTGGTTTGGAGAACACTTAAGCGATTCAAAGAGACTGGGAAGGTAGCTAATAGGCCAGGGCAAGGTCGCCCTCGAACATCAAAATTGGTAAAATTCACCAGGGAGAAGCTGAAGAGCAGAGGACGAATGGGCAAAAATCCCCCACACAATCATTCGTGACTCATGTCAAGCATTCTCTAAACGTTTGCAGTAGGTTATCGACGCTGATGGAAAGTATGTTGAATAAATTACAGATATTCGGAAATATTAGTGGTTTAATAACATGTTTCTTTTATTTAATTTGTATAATTTGATTTAATTAATAAATATGGGAAAAAAGTTGTAAAGATAATTATTGAACACCCTGTATTTATGACGAATTAGTGTGTTTTAAATGAATATTTTTCTTGAATACATTCAGAATTTACATTCCGTATCTTATGTACCGATGGCATGGCCTAGATGGTACTCGTGGAAATTCTGCAGTCTTAAAGTGGTAAAATGTTAAATCTATGAAACAAAATACATTTTTCAATTTTACTCGTGGGACTACAGGGTGACCCATTAGTTACTGACCCTTTTAAATACGCTATAACTATAAAACTAGGAATGGTAGAGAGATGAGGATACTTCTATTTTGGAAAGGAGATTTCAAAGTTTTTTTTTGTGTATCTATGATTATTTTGTGTACGAAATTAGAAATTTGGTATGGGATATCTGGTCTGCGCAAAAATATAATACATTGGAAGGGGTACATGATTACTCAACACTATAAGATAGCTCCCTGCCAACAAAAGTGTCTTCAACAACTATCAGAATTTTCCAACAACAAGATGCTCTTCCTTCACGTCAGTTTTGGAGACTTGTGAATGTTTCGGCCGCAATTTGCCCTCACAAACCAAGCTGCTTGAGATGATTGACAAAGTCGGTCATTAGGTCCGGGACTTCCTGTCAAGACAAAAATATTTGTCGTGTGCTCGTCTGAGGCCTTCGAAGTAAACACGAAATTAGTGAGTGTCGCAAGTCGTCAAAAGCTTCCCATAATGGTGTTTATCTCGGGTAAAAAAAGTGGCAGCGCCCGGACCTGTCATCTTAGTCATGCCCGAGCGCCGCTCTAAGGCTCGCTCGCTTCTTATGATGGATATAAATGTGCGTCTACCTAAATTTTGCGCTCAGCTCTCCTCTAAACACATCCAACAAACTATCCAAACACCTTGACATTAGGATTAACTTCGTCAATTGCTGCCTAGACTAGCCGTGAAGTTTTCTTTCTGTTTGAGGGAACCTCCTGCCAAATACATTCGACAAGTACCACGACAAACGCGATTGACATAGCAGGTCGCACGCACCACTCGTGCACTTAAATCTTGACTCAAATCTCACAGTTGACAAACTCATTTGTTCTTCAATTGTTCGGGCCACTGAAGTGGCGTTTTTCTTCTTAGTATAGAGAACTAATTGAACTTGTGTGAATAATTTTGTTGAAATTTTCAGTTGAACTTCCTAGCATAGCTAGGCTCATCACTAGATGGTGGTGTCTTTATTTTTAATTTTGCTCATTATGTTAAGAGTCTTCATTGGAAATTTTATTGTTCCATTGTAAATGATCTAATACTATGAATGACTGTCGTGTGTTTATATACTCGTATTTATTTATTTATATATTTATTTACTTATTTATATGTTTCGTGTCACGCTTTTAAGAATAGATAGGAAGAAATTAGCATTGGCAGTCTTAGTTTCAGTTCACTGGTAAATTAATGCACTCATTTTCGCTGTACAAGTGCACTATAATAAGTCACTTTCAAAAAAATTAGAGAGATCCAGAGCCTTATATACTCGAGTCCGTATCGTGGATAGGGAGTTGGGCGGGGTATTGCATATTACAATATACATACACAAGCTCGCAGTTGCTTTTAGTAATGCTGAATTTCTGTATCTAGGATATGACACAAATGGCTATAACTACTTCTATTGCGGTTCAAAAATACTGTATTACGCTCTTATATGTAATTTTCTTTAATACCTTTCCAACAATATTTGCCAGCATTTTTGATAGCACGGGTACACTAGTATTTGAATAAAAATAAAGGGGTTCAAACCAGAAACTCATTTCATTCTCATTTCAAGTACTCAATGATGGTTCAACGAAAAGTTAAAGTGACAAGCATTTCTATTTAAATAATTTAAAACCACATATCAAGCTGTTTATATAGAAATAAAGTAACAAATATTACAATGTTTTCGATCCATGTAACATATGTGAACACAAACATGAAAATTTAGGAAACCCACCATTTCATAACAAGGAGAGCTTGTGATTAATATGTGCAAAATATAGCACATTATTTGCTTATAACAAATTTTATCTCATGTTCATATTTCCATTGCTGCAATCATGGCCTTGATATGAAATAACATTGAAAATACTGCAGTACGAACAGAGCAGGTACGAAAGTCATATATTGTAACATTGAAAATACTGCAGTATGAACAGAACTGGTACGCAAGTCATAGATGTAACATTGAAAATACGGCAGTATGAACAGAACTGGTACGCAAGTCATAGATGTAACATTGAAAATACGGCAGTATGAACAGAACTGGTACGCAAGTCATAGATGTAACATTGAAAATACTGCAGTATGAACAGAACTGACACGCAAGTCATACATTGTAACGTTGAAAATACTGCAGTATGAACAGAACTGGTACGCAAGTCATATGATGGTTAAACTGAAACTAATAATGTTGAACTTTAATGTTTTTTCTACGAATACTCGTCTCATAATGCGAAGTAAACACAGGCTGTCGTGGAAACTTCTTTAAGTACATTTCTTTACGGCTGCGTGGTAGCTCCATGTACTACAATGAGTTACTTGATAATTACAAGTGTATTACTTGATAATTATGTTCACAGTAGCTGATAATTTAAGGCCTCATAAGAAAAAATACAAGAAAAGCCTGAAATTCAGTGCAACGATAAACATCCCTGAAGGCGTGGACTTGCATGGACGCGTCTCCAAAGCTCCAATAAACGTGAAACAAGAAGAAAATAGTTCAAGATCGACCTCAGATTGCGACAATCGCTGCAGCAGAGTGACGGTTGACTGCATACCGACTGATATTCTTACGACTGATATAATTTTGAGCCGTAACATTTTTACGGTCGCTATTGCGTCAGTTGCTTAACTCACTAACTTAGTTCATATTATGGTAGGTCGAAAAATAAACTGATGAACTGTATTAAAGTAAATGACAAACGGAACTACTTCTGCAAGCAGCCAAGCCTTCTCTAAAACCCCATTTCTATTCAAAATCGTATTTCTTGGCCGTATTTTTACTTGAGTTGTGTTAACATTAATCCATGAGTGAACGGCATGTTTGTCCCTCGAAGTGAAAAAGTCAACCTCCAAACGTCAGCTATTTTGATCCCCTTCTTTACAAATTAATTCGTACGGAAAACTACGTGATTTAGTCAGACCTGAACGATGTTGTTTACATGCACGCTGTGGGGGGCGTAACGAGGTACCGCTCGTGAGCTGCGATCGTTACTACCGCCCTGGCACCAAATGCCTAGAAAATATGCATAAAAAATACCTATGTGCTTATCAATTACCAGAACCACCATGAGATGGAGAGAGACTGAGAGGAGGTAGGTGATGAACGAGTGACTGAGGACGCTGTCGCTTTAAAGAACGTCTTGTTTCCGTTACTGATCGATGAGCTTGGTGATGGATAACTGAAACAGTGATGATACTAGACGAATGATGTGTTAAAGTCACAGCAAATGATATCGATGACAAGCAGCTCAAAGAGTGTGGCCAAAATGGCTGACACGGGAAAATAATGGTCGTGCAAGTTAAATATGATGGTCATGTATTTTTTTTGTATTAGTGGTCTTTGATTAGAGTGCACAGAAATGAAGAATGCGTTAATTGGAAATTTGTTTCAAATCAAATAGTGACGGGTACAGACATTTTTAATCAAATTCATACCATACATAAATTAGTTCTATCATGCGTAATATTTAGATTAGTACCATAATGAAAGTGCAAGAATGTGCTTTCGATTTTACCTATTGATAATCTTTTATATTTTGATGAGTAACTTCATTTCGAAAACAACAATTTCACTCGATGAAAACTTGAAGCAAAAGAACAAGTACAGTACATCGTTATAATTATTAAAACGATAATTAGTACGAACAATAAACTCATTAATTCAAAGCGTCTAGAAAAATTTACACAGGTAAAACTAGCATTATGCAGTAAGTTGAAAGGGTAAATAATTTTTCTAACGTTAAAGTTTATATATTTCTCTTACATTCAGTGGGAGGGTAAACTTCAACATAGGAGAAAGTTGTTGTATTATTTAATTATTTCACAATACAGAGTTTTCCTGCATCTATTTTTTGGGCCCTAAGCTTTAATGAAATAACTAACGGAGCGAAATCCTGAACGTTTCTGCGTAAAGCCTTCCATTTTCAACTTAATACCT
>VCRD01000444.1:155278-171277 GCA_006783055.1 Trinorchestia longiramus
ATAAGAAGGGAGAAATGAGAAGTCCTAGAAAAAACGGGTAAGCAACAGAACAGTCCAAAGAAGGGAATTAAAAAATTTATAAGCAAAAGAGGTGAAAGATAGTTTTGACTGAAAATATTCGGTACAGCGAGTATAGGGGATAAAAAAAAACAAATAAACAGAAAGAAGCATTGCAGGGATCATTGTCAAGCAGGATAAAGAAAGGAAAGCAAGCACAAAAAGTTGTATGAACGATCATTGCTTGGGATGATTGAGTTCGTTTAGTTACTGCATTTATGCACGAGTGTTATGGAATTTACTCGGTAAGATAGTTCGAAATTAACTAGCAATGGATAGGATAAATTAACAGAAAAGTGTCTTGTTAACATTGATACCCAGGCTAACTTATAGGTCATATTAACTGTGATTTCCGTCTAATAATCCACGGACATTTACAAAAACGTACTTGAATTTTGTGTTAATATGACGTCAGATGTGGCAGCTGGACAAGAACGTTGTTGCAATCTCATGACGAGTAGTGATTTGTAACTAAGAATTCCAGGAAATATGAACTTGGAAACTTCAAGCATTTAACTATAAAATATACGAACCTGGTTTATAACTTGGTGAAAACTCAATGAGTGTCTCAAGTCTCACCCATTCTGAATAAGTACATGGGTACACAACCTTGGAGTATACAACAAGTGAGTCAAACAGGTGAACTTGGTGAACCGTGAATTTTTTCCAACTTTGAGTGCAATTGGGAGTATTGAAAACTGACGCTTATTTTAAAGGAAGAGAGTAACTGGTTCGTGATAAATGAGTGGAGTGAACCACGCATTTGAGCAGCTCGAACTGTCACCACAAGCCAATTCATCTCCACCAAACTAACGATAGCATCGCTCTGAGCAACAACAGCATCTGTCCTGACACTCCCCCACCGTCTTCCCTCACTGTTGAGTTCATAATGCTGTGGATGAGGACCACACGAGGGTAATTCGACACGACCCTTGAGACTTGACCCTAACCCTCGGTGTGCTCGATAAGAATTTCAGGTGACACTCCATCACAACTGTTACTGCTCTATTACTTAATTGACCGCTCTCTTGGAGGCTCAGTTTAGGTGTTATGTGGGTACCGTAGTAGCTCTTCTAATCACTGAGAAAATGTTAGTCGGTAAGTGAACAATAAATATTGGAAGGGTCTCGTACCAAATTTTTTTTGCATTATTTTATATACAAGGTTTCCATAAAGACTCTTATAAAAGTCTCTCATAAAGTCTCAACAGCACCTCGTTCACAAACAAGATCCCTGAAACACACAAATACGAAATGTAATAAAAAACTTTAATAAACACTGAGTACAATAAAAATATTTAAATAAAATATACTATCAGTTGCATTTGTAATAAATTTTTGAAATGGTAAAGAGACTTTATGGACACCCAGTAGCTCTGAGGCAACGCTACTGACCAACATTCTCTTTTTAAAAACACTAGAGATGTTTTAAAGTCGTATAATCAATGTTATTTACATTGCTATTATTTTCATTATTTTCTTTAAAATTATAGTTATTTTTGAACCCTTGGTAGTAGGATACCTGAGATATCAATACGAGATATTTCGCAAGTGATCGCAAAATTTCTAAGTCGCACCAATGCTTGCGGTAAAATGCCGACGCTTGCACAATAGTTTTTGGTGCACGACGTGTGGAGGGCATAGACTCTTCTTTCTCTGAACAGACTTTCAGTGATCATGATCTCGGAAAAATGCTATGGTATACCATACGTTTATTATTATCATAACGATTATTATTATTATACTTGTTTATTATTGCCATTGTATTTTTAATACGATGTTTTTTACTACCAATGTTATAATTACTGCCGTTGTGGGTGTCGGAAAAAAGCATCGACGATTAATGGATTTAAATGGTATATGTTTATGTTGCTATAAGACAAATTCGAAGCGCATTTATGAAGCCAAGAGCGGATAAAACATGTATTCTCCAGGACAACTGCTGAAGGTTTTTTTGTTGCAAGAAATACGTCAGTGCGAAAATTTTTGAACGACTAAATTCTTTCCATTAGAGTCGAGATGAAGTTAGATTTATTTCGTGTGTTAGGGTATTTATTGGAGTTCTCATGTACAGCTTATGGTAGGACATTATTTCTTCGTACGTCAATGAGGTTCCTGCTCATCCTTTGAATTCTACTCTTTGTTTTGGTCTTCATAAAAGATTTTAGATAATGTGGGTGGTAAATACTAAATTATGAAGTTGAATTTTGGTTGCTACCAATAGTATAAGAAATGCAGAAAATATTAAAAACGAGTTGAGCAATGCAGTGCTATTTGAATTCAAAGTATCTACAGTAAATTAAACATAAAACATTTACAGAAATGTTAAAGGTTGTTTGTTGAGCATCCTCAGAGGCATTTCCCAGAGTAAATATTTGGTCCGCAGTCAGTCCAGATACATGGAAGAGTCTCGTCAACAACCAAAATCGAGGGCTATTGTACGCCCACCCTCTGCAATTCTTCCCTCAGTAAAACAAAGTGGAGTCGCAGGGTGCCGCTGCCGTCCGCAGAGTTACCACAAAGGAGAGCGGAGCGGCGGCCTAATGAAGCACAGAGAATGGAGGGCCATGCAAATGGGCCCTCTAATAACTTGAAAGCCTCGAGTGCGTGTGGAGCATCGCGACAGAGCGCATCTTTGACGGATGCAATCCCGGTTGCTAGCGCTTGAACTACCCAGCGCGAACTGCGTCGTCCCTTACTCCTTTCACTGACTGCAACAATCTGGCCGGAGTGCCTGAGTCCTTGGGTAAACATGTTGGCCAAAATGTCCTGTTCTGTTGCAGCATGCGCAATACGTCTGCTCGTTTCAAATATTTTCCTATGTACGTTCAGGGCCTATTTAAGTTTTATGTATTCATTCCTGAAGTGCTGGAATTCATTTCTGATTTCCTGGAATCCTTTCATCATATGCTGGAATAACGAAGCCAGCGGTGTGAGCTTCTATGATAGGTCGATGTCAGCTAGTTTTTTCCAAAGCTCATAATTCGTACAGAATATTTTAGTGCCTTTATTTTGTTTCATTTCTAAGGATTCATCAGATAAATTAAAATGTTGTCTAAAAGCAAGGGGCAAGAGGAAAAAGGTGCGCATAAGAATTTTTTTGACACTCCTAATTCTTTTAAATAGTCTGCAAGGATAGTTGGGTTATATCTTTTAAATTAATTACCATCTCATCACAAACCATTCTTTGATGAACCAAAATAGGGAAACGTTTGCATTCACTTCTATAATATGTCGTATTAGTAAAATATTAGTGTTAGTGATTAAAGTCTGAAATTTGAGAGCTTCATCAATCAACAGACTGAAGTTCAGTGATGCCTGCATCATCACCTGTCCTGACTTGCAAGGATATTAACTGCCTCTGTTTCTAGCGTGCAATGCAATACTGAGGATGCATCAACAATCGGTGCTATGCAATTCTGTGGTACATATATGCCAAGTTTTGGACGAGTTGAAGGAGTCTGTAACTTGAAAATAATGCATAAACTGCTTCCAAATATCGTTGTGATTTCTAAAAGGCTTAATTACCAGTACCAGCTGATCTGAAAATAGAAAATTGACCAACATAATTTTTCAGATTTCGGTGCTTATAATGCAACACAATCGTGAACACGTTTTTCCAGCGAAAACCGTCATTGTACAGAAATCAAATACTCCTCTCATGAATTTATGACAAACATGTATGAACTAACATCCCAAACTTTTCATCGGTAAGACACAAAAATCTCATTCGTGTTTTTATACATCACACATCCAATACATAGCAATGATCAAGGACCAACTTAAAGTAAATTCACCGAAGCTTGTGCTCTTCCATTGAAAAAAACCTTGTTTACATCTGACCGATTCGTAGAAAAGAAATTCCGAACAGTTCAGGAAGGCAGCAAGCAAATAAATATCATGCTGAAGAGGTTCTCCTAAAATAGTTCTTCTTTAAGCTCGGCGATACTTCAAGCAAATGAGGAGCGGGACCTGGCGACGGCTGACGACAATAAATCTGCGGTGGCCGCCGGTGGTAATTGGAGGGAAGCTTTTCAGAGGCAAGAGGTAGAGGAGCACAGGTGCCGCAGTCGCGGCTTTGATAATGAAGTCTCCGATGAGTGTAGCAGTCGCTTATTTTAACAGTGCGTGTATGCACTACATCCGCCACCGTAAACGTTTTTAAGCATGCATTCACGCAGTAGGTGTAACATCATACAGTTTTGGTTCACAGTAATTCCATTTACGAGTACTACTTCCCCATCCTCTAGATACGCAGAAAGTTTGAGGAGGTAGGAAAATTTGAGAAGCGGGAAATGATTCCAAGAACCCGCAGAGGCGTTCGCTGTAGAGACTGTACCCCACCATGTTGAAGCGCCAGGGTTCGATATTCTTCAATATTAATAGGTCCACACACCTGTTCAAGGAAATCGACTGCATTTTATAATGTCTCACGTCTCACGTTCTATTGTCACGCAACTCCTGGCAGCTAACTCCTTAAATGAAGTGCTAAAGAGTATTCATTTTTAGCAATACAGTGTCAAACAAAGGTAGTCTCAAAGAATTTTTAGCCTCAGAACGTATGGTATCCTAGTGAGTAAAGGTGCCGAATGTCGACAGAGCATCTGACTCGCGTTGTGGAGGTTCCTATTCCTTTTACTTGGTGAAAGTTTAATAACTGAGAGTCAAACATGTGCATGGTGGAAAAGAATATGTCTTGCGTCATGACGCCATGGCTGGACTTGAGAGTGAGAGAACCGAAGAGCCACTCTGCATGTGACTAGAATACCACTCTTTTAGAGGAGCCTCCCTTTACGCTCACGAGAAATCCCTTCTGCCAAGAGGTAAAAAAGTCATTTATTGTAGGGTAAGTAACGAACCAAATACCCTAAACTCCGTAAAAATAGTGGGGTCATTAAACTCACATTATTGCGGGAGAACTGCAGTCTCGTTTAGAATTCGATTCTTGCAGCTAACGTTGGCAGAGATTTCCCTCCAGAATACTACGGAAATCTTTAATGTTACAGACGGGCTAAAGCAAAATAGCAAATTTCTCATCTTGTTGGGGTATGCAAAGTCGATGTTCATCAAATCTGAAAAATCTGAGGGTTCAATCTGTAGAACGTCGAAGATTGACGAACTCGCTGCTCATGAAATAAATTAATTAATTTTGTCGACTTACATGAGCACATGAGTATTTTCCCTGGTACAGTCAGGAATAAATCCCATAGGTTTACAGCACTTTAAGCTAACCCTGTTGCAAACCCGCTCAACATTGTTATGGTATCACTGAGTTATCACACATGAGATGATGTACTGTAGTATTTTCTTACCAGAACAATAGCTAGTTCAAAAAAGTTTGTTATCGGAGGGAACCTTCCAGTTATTTCGCCCCAGCTCGTATACACGTGGTAAGAATATTAATTTTTGCAAAGGCTTCTTTTCAGTAATATGAATGAAAATTAAGTTTCAGGTATGATTAAATCCGAAGAAAAACTGCTTGAACATTCGTTTGAACATGGGATTCGATTAATATTTCTGTGCCTCTATTATTAATGAGAGTATCATGATTTTGGATTATTTATTATTTACCTTTTTACTTCTAAAATGATTTTTCGAACAACGAGCCACTTCAGAATATTTTTTCAGTTTGGAGGATCATCGAAAATATTGTCATTGTACGTAAAGCCCTTCATTCGTACAAAATGTCCATGTACAGCACTTCACATAATAAAATCGATAGCCCTATAGAGGATTCATGAGGGAATATAAAAAATTCATAACACAACGCGTATTTCGTGGGAAAAAATGAATGTGAAAGATAAAGCTTACAGCAGCCCTAATCGAACGCATTTCGTTCTATAGTGACAGATAACCCCAATGACATACTCCAACACGTGCTGTATAAAATAATAGGCAATAAAAACGAGCTGTTTGGTCCATTGTTAAGTTGCTACTCAAGTCCCATGCCGTCACTACCCAAGTCCCATGCCGTCACTACCCAAGACCCATGCCGTCACTACCCAAGACCCATGCCGTAGTTACCAAAGTCCCATGCCATGTGTACGTGGTTGGGTTGCATCACGTATCACATCTCGTACAGTTTTGAACGTTAAAGTTTTAGGACAACATCTATTTCAGGGCCCGAAGCCAATATTTATGCGGCTTGATATTTGTGAAGAAGTCGTCTGTTGAGATCTGAAACGTTCAATTTTTTAAGGTTAGGTATTTTGTCTTTTTGAGCTACATTACAGTGTCTAGCTTCAGTGCTGATTTACTGTTAATAACTGTATATCTCCGTCAATTACCGTAGAAAATTCGGTATGGACAGAAATCAAAGTTCTTTCTACACGACAATTAGATTGGGTGGCAAGCGCGTCAATAAACTGACTCACGGAAATATTTTAACATAAAATAGTCCGTCCACTGAGAAGAGTGAACCAAACATTAATTTCAGGTAAGATTTTTTTTGGTTAAGTCCTGTAGATTAGTAAACAGAAATGTTTTACTAGCACTGAACAGCAGTCTGAAATTAGTCAGTTTCAACGAAACATTTTTTCTCTTCAAGGTCCTTGCATTGTTGTATTTCTCTTCAGATGCATTTATTTGGCTCCACCCAACAAAAAAATTCTGAGAATAGAATCAATATATAGATTATCTTCTAATGTTTAACCATATTTTCATCCTAACGATGATATTTTGAGAAGAAATCAAAAGCAACGTACATATATGCGCATGCTAACGAAGTAGTTTTGATACACTGGAACTTTTGGTAGGTTGACCTTCATATAATAGATAAAAATTACTGAATCAAATACCATATGAATACAACAGTGTTCCTAAAACTTTAAGTGACACCCAAGTTTCACTTGTTTTATGAATACCATTCTGAAATTATCGAAACTGTTTCGCAACTGATGAGCAAACTCTCAGAAAACGGTGGATATCTAATTATTCTTCATATAGAATATAAAGGACTTAATAATCGTGGTAGACCCTTCTCAGTCGTAATCAGAATGAGAGCTGAATTAAAAAGTCGAGACTTTAGATCTACCAGACAATGAAATGAGAGCTCGTGTTTCCGTAAAAAACTCGTTTTAATTTCCAACGGTCGTACTTCTTGCAATTTCCATAATGCATGTGATGAATTCTTCTATAAAATTGTATCTTGAAATTATTGATGCTTATATAAATCAATGTAATTTAAGGTTAAATTTTGGGTCTGAGTGAGCAGAACGTTAAACATCTTTTAATTCCTCGACCTCAAATCACCATTCATAGATTTCTTCTAATCCTAGTAAACGTAATATGTAGCATTCTTTTTTAACGGAGACATTACTCGAAATGTCACTTAGTTCATTTCTTAAATCGGAATAAACAATTTTAACTGCACATGTGCAGAGCAGAGAACCGGAACAGTAATAACATGGCAGTGTAAATTAACGTGGAAGTTAACAAATTTCCGGTAGACCACACAACCGTAACGTCTGTTATGTGCAGCATTGCTCCCTTATGAAACACGCAGGTTTATTATGAGAGGTGCTCAATTGACATGAAATAGAGTAAGAACTTTTAATCAATGTTTACAAACGTTCCACTTATACCTAAATGTCTAATTCTTGTGCAGATTATAGGTATGTTTGCTTACGGACACCACATAATTCGAGACTAAAATTTCTTGAGGGTGTAGTTACTGTACACAAGCAGACATCCCAAACTGTGAACTGCGTTCTTCCTAGTGTTCAACATCACCTCAGTTATAAAACAAACTGCAGTATCATAACAAACAGACCAGACGTCTAACCACTCAGACCCTAGCCTAGTATAGTCAGGCTGCGGCTGTTATGATCAAAGCTGTCATTGGCTGTGTGCATTATTTCTTCGATGCTCGTAGAGAGACAAACTTGCGGAGGGAAGCAGTAGTTTACACGTTCTACAGCTCAAAATGATGAGGTATGCAACTCCGCAGTTTGACATGTTTCTGCCTTCTACAATTGAGTGAAATTCTTCTTTTATTGTGATGCTTGGGGATAGAATATACGATCATTTAAGCGGAGTCTTCAATTTCTGATGAAGCACTTTTTCCATTTTATTTACGTTTGTATTTCTTTATTTATTTTCTTTCTTGTTTTCGCCTTCATTGACCCATTACTCTTTAAAGCCTGCGTTTGTTTTACCAGTCGCTGATTCACTTCTTTTTAAGCGATCGATGTTTGGAAACATTGGAATGATGAAGCTAAATTATTTATTCCTGAGTAGTTCCAGCCTACGCTGTTTTTGTATTTGCGATGCACTAAAAGTTAGGAAACTAATAACTAAAACTTGTAAATCAAATAGTTCCAGGAAGACCAGTAGTAATTCTCAATGAAATATTGACCTCATCTCTGCCTCTAAACAATAAACAGAGCTGAGCCGTCACTTAATGCTCATTGCGCAGTGTAAAAGTTAAGTTCATTGTACTGATATTTTAGCTTGTTAAACTGCTAGGTCGTCCTCAATCAATTATTTTTTGTGTTGGACCGTTCTCGAGGATGTCATTCTTCAATACCGTAGGTAAATAAAATGAATTTACCACTCACTCTCTTATATCATCTCACTTTATCGTCTCAGAAGCATGATTGACAAATAACCTTCAGAGTTAGGCTTAGAGTAACTGTTCAATATGTTTTCGTGCTTACGTCTCTACGCCTATCTTAACCTAAGCTGATCCAAAAATCAAGCCATGGCTAGAGACAGAGCCAATGGCACTCTCCACTGTACGAGGATCAACCAATGAGAGCTGCTGGATGCTGGATCGATTGCTGGAAACAAGCCAGCGCCAGGTACAATTGGTCGAGAGATTGTAGTGGGCGGACTGATGATTGGTGGTGGCACTGCAGTTGCGCACTGCGCCCAGCCACGAGAAGGTTATGAAAGCAGGTTCTCAGCTGGGTTTGGCTCAACTAGGGTTTTCCAGTAGGGAAACGGAATACTTCATGAGCGCATACATTTTCTGTGAATGTACAATCAGAAAATCTGCACCAGTTAGTTATAGACGCTCATTGTAGAGATATTTTATATCTAATGCTAGTATGTAAACTAGATCTAATTATTGGGTTCACTCTATATTACATTTACTTAATGTTAGTATAAATACGTCCCATTACACTATCTAACAGCATATGTTAATGAAAAATTGAAGCAAAACTATCTGGTATATCGATGGAAGTCTTGGTATGTCTACAACCTCTAAGCTTCTCCAAGGCATGTTGGTCCAATTGAGTGTTCACTAGAAAAATTTTCGACTTTTGAGCAATGACGGAATACGGAGAGACAATAAAATACGCCAAAACCTTGACACATAAGTTACGGAACAATTACTGACAAAGCTTTTAGGTCATGCGAATAGTAACAATAGTCGGAGGACTTGCCTGTTTGTAGGACACGATTGGATGACTACTAACTGAACTCGATTTTACGATGCTCATGGAGCATCGTTAAAATAGAGTTCCTTAGATCTACGACGACCATATACATAGATATGGTCGTCGTATATTTTAGAATAATTTATATATGTAAAGGAGATGGAATTGAAGGTACAACCGAGGATATTGGAAACCTTAGTTTACCATAGGACGAGGAATAGTCCAAGAACTGGGTCTCCCAAATACGTATTACTGGTATTTCAATTATACTTACGTATAGAATTATAGCTAAAAATATATTAACAGTTGAGCAGGTGAGAATGTAGCCCCTCAGTTCAGCGTTCCTAAAAGTGAATTATAAAATTGTGCTTCTGGGTCACCGTTGAATATACAATAATATGAACCCTTACTTGAGGAGGTACACTGAAAATGCACAATTTTTGGGTCATAGAAGATACTAGGTATATATTTACGTAAATTTGAACAGGTTATGAGCTCATCGACGGAAATTGTAATTATTTCAAGCTCGTGAAGATTAACTTTTGCAGATCAGTTCGTTGTGAAGCAAGAGCTGCTAGTAATCCAACGGAGGTATCCTCAACAGCAAGTACAACTATGCACAGACGTCAGCAATATTCCGGCAACCCTGTCTGCGAGACTCGAGCCTTTCTGCTACTGCCTCTGATTGTACACCTTGTGCCCGCTGCCATCGATGCGATTGCGTTGAAATACATGCAATCCAACATACAACGACAGTTTATCCTTCCTCTGCAATAATATAAACAGATGTTAGAATGCGTACGTATACGTTCACCTACAACTATAATTTTTTTCATAATGGCGTGTATATATATTTGTACTGACGAGTTTTGTCTGTCCTAGCTAATAAATATACACTACGCGGAACTACAACTCCAAAATCGTATTTAAAATACAATACTACATTACCTTGCATGTTACCTCGATAATCTTCTTTTTAAACATGATGAAAAAGATTCTAAACTAAGGAAAGCATTGAATCTCTTTAATGAAAAGTTACTTCTGAGATACACGTAAAATTTTATTTTCAATCCTGTTGATAAAAAGTGTCCTAAACGTGCTTAGCAGTTTGTCGAAACACAATCTCATTACTGCTATAAAACAAGACATAAAAATGTTATTTCAACTCTGGCAAATTCTACGTTCTGAATTCACGGTATTTACAACTGTTGAACGATCGTTTTATATTTACTACATGATATTTTTTTCTTGTTTATTTTGTCATTCTAACTGATGGGATATTTTTTACATGTAGACAGTTTAGGAATGAAGAATTGCTGAAGAGTGACATCTTTCGTTGTGAAAGCTACAAGGACGATGCAAACAACATAGCTTATCTAATACATGATCGGACGCCCAGCTACTCACATCAAGGAACCGCTATAATGGTCCTCCTTAAATTCGGACACTACCTGAGATGACTTCCATATCCCGATTGTTTAGAAGTCAGCTGCGTTGATTGTTTTAGACAAAAGGCTCTTTGTGGCATATTGAGAGTCTCTATGAACTAAATTGCGGGTTTCTGAGACGGTCATCGATGGGAGTAGCATTGAGCGCTCGTATGGGCCGTCACTTGACCAATGTGGCCCTGCAGAGTCATCTGTTAGTGCCGCGGCCTTTACTGAAGCTCCCTCAAAATTACGGTGGCAAGTCTCGACTAAACTGAGTGTCAGGAGACAAGATGACAGGATTACTTCCCATCATGCCTCGTAAGTTATGTTAAACATGATCTTTACGCTAAGGTATGCCTGCAACATTTAGAGTTCTTCTCAGAACTTCCTAGCATTCACCATCTCGCTACAGAAATTTTATTTAAAAAGATTGGAAAGTTACGATGAAGTACAGACATTTTTGTTGATAAATCTACAGGCAAGCCAAGTAAATTCACTTTGCATGTGTGAATCACGAACATTTGTGAAAAAGTTTTTTCCTTTAAAAATCTCAATGATTTCAACAAGTCATTTGATTTTACGTAGATGGGGTGTCGTGATGTAGATTTACTGTCGGTAAATGAAAGATATTTGCAACATCTCAGAAAAAATTAGTAATGTGTGTTAGGTTGATGGGCGAAAAATTAAAGAAATAATTTCCAATGAGGAATCAATTGACTCCAATGAAGAATTTAGACAAAAATTTTAGGACGTGGAAATGAAGAAATCTCTTTGATTCTTAGGTTAATAAGGATAAATTTGAATAGATTGTTGTAATGTTCTGCGAATTAAAGTCCATGGCAAATTTTAATATAATTTTCTTAGCATGGAAATATTGAGAAAAAAGAACAATCTGAAAAATAACCGATCTTATAACTGTACTTCATGTCAGTACACATCGAAGGCGAGATCTGCTGCATATAGCATTTATTAATTTTTCGATTTTCTATACGGCAGAAAAGCATGCACTTTGAGACGAAGGCAGGTTAAGGGAAAATTTCTAATTTCTCTTGAGCTTTGATTAAGTAACTGACGTAACTTAACGACGCAAGTACGAATTTAGAGAGAGATTTTAATGCATTAAAATACTCCGCGGAATGACAATATTTGCTCTAATTTCAAAGCAACGACGGATAAATCATAATTAACCGTCGCTGTTTTGTTTATTATTCGACACTGCAAAGGTCTTTCATGAATTGTAGTTTCTTGGAATGATGAAATATGTATTGAAGTTTGAAATATATATTAAAGTTAAATTGAAATTGCTCATAAGGATGCAATGTGTACAAGCTGAGAGGCATTAGTATATGATTTCTGAGGCATAGAGTTTTGAGGCTAACATTGGGCTGAAGTGATTTAGCACCTAAGATTTCAATGAACTTTTGTAGAGTCTGCGCGGATCAACATCGTGCTTCCTGCAAATTGCTGCATGCGTGAACTCTCACAGAATATCCTGCAGTTCGTCATAACAACCCCGCTTTTGGCGTGAATGATTAGCTCTTTTAACGCTCTTTAAACTGTTAGTTCGTTCAAATACACATAGTGTTATTCTTCCTGCTAATAACGCACTGAAAAATTGTCTCTTAGTTCCGTTCATTAATGGATGATACATGATCGTGTAATATGAATGCTGTAAGAATTATGCATAGCTGAGTGATGTGATGTGATGAAGACACGAAATAAATGATGTGCTGTGATGCAGACATGCAGCAAGTGATGTATGTAATGTGATGCAGACATGCAACAAGTGATGTAATGCAGATACACGAGCATATCCACAGGTAAATTTAAGAGCTGAGTGGAGGTCTAGGTTTTGAAGCTTACATGGGTCTTTCAATCCTTTAACTTCAAGTAGATTAAAAAGACGCCTATTTTTGATAAAAAAAAAGTTTTTGTCACTCAAATTACTTGCAAACCTTTGCACACATTTTAATAGGTCGCCAAACTACATTTCTACCGATAGCAATGTCCTTAGGAGACACGTTCTAATTTACATTTATATTGGATATCATGGGCTGTTGAAGCGTCTCTCAGGTGCCTTATATCACGGCTGCGACGTGGGCACGTCTCCCAAGAATAACTCGTCGAAGCTGGTGTTTGTCAGGCTGCTCGATGTTTATGCAAAAACAGACATCAGTGTAAGAAGGCTTAGCAAAACACACCTCAGTAATCGGTCCATCTTGCATGAAAACAAACCAGTAGCCACTTCGGTGCTTGTGATGTGTTCCGGCCCGTGGTTGCGCTTCCTGAATCCTCTTTCTTGTTGTCGTATAGGTCATAATTTAGGTTAACTTGCCGTCTTCTGGGTCATAATTGAGGCTTGCTTGCCATCATGTAGGTCATAATTGAGGTCTACTTTTTGTGATGTGAGTCTTGGCTGAAATATGGGTTACATGAAACAGTATAGATGGTCGAATAGCACCAGAAAATTTTCAATTCACTGTACAACGCAAAAAATTCAAATGAAACGAAAAGTCAATACAACAGAAAGCATATTAAATTTTCTGATAGCCTACTCTCCTCATTCTCCACCGTACAAAATCTGTTAGATATAATCCAAATCTGTATTTTTTTAGTCCCTACTGAAGTATATCCGTCACTTCGATTGTCTGTTGTAAAATGCAGTCCTGCATGAAGAACAATATTGCCTCTAAACAGCGATCCAAACATGAGCCTCTAATAGGACACAAGTACCTCGTAGTCATTAAGCAAGTAAAATACTGAGCTCCCTGGCTAGAAATTTTAAAATAAACAATACCGATTATTAGTATATTTAGTTTAAGATTTTTGCCCACTTAAATTGGGTCTTAACAGTTTGATCGTCTTACACACATGCCTACAAACTGCATCTCCCATGAGAAGCAAAAAATTGCAAGTACTGTGGGCGCTGTTTACTCTTGAATTTTTTGTTTTTGACCTTTACTTGACCTTAAGTTTTTTAATTCTGAATTATTTTAATTCCTAAGTGTTTTGTTTTGATATTTTTAAAATGTTTTATCCATCAATCATCACTTTTTCATTCAAATTAATATTAACTTCTTAAACCCATTTTATGAGATCTGCTCAATAAATTGCCTTCAGTGTTCTGCTGCTGATGTGCTACTGATGTGCTACTGATGTGCTACTGATGTACTACTGATGTGCTACTGATGTGCTACTGATGTGCTACTGATGTGCTACTGATGTGCTACTGATGTGCTGTTGATGTGATACTGATGTGCTACTAATGTACCACTGATGTGCTGCTGATGTGCTACTGATGTGCTACTGATGCACTACTGATGTGCTTCTGATGTGCTACTGTTGTGCCACTGATGTGCTACTGATGTGCTACTGATGTGCTACTGATGTGCTACTGATGTGCTACTGATGTACTACTGATGTGCTACTGATGTGCTGCTGTTGTGCCACTGTTGTGCCACTGATGTGCTACTGATGTGCTACTGATGTGCTACTGATGTGCTGTTGATGTGTGTTGCGTTGTGGAGTAGTTCTATCATTATTTTTACTAACTGTTCATAATTTTTAGCTCATCTTAACAATACACTTATTAGAGTGTTGGAATTTTATCCAACTTCTGTTATGTTCAGAAATTATCTTTGATAATAACAATGTGAAGAGGAACGTTAAAATTAATGTGCTTCCAACTTTTCTATTCGCTTCATCTTCTGATTTAGAAATAATATTCCGTCGCTCTTCCAACACGACGATTGCCAATAACAAGTCGAAGTAGTGATTGCCAACTGTTGGTATGTCATTTGCATTGAAGAAAATACGCTCAAAACATGGTTTACGCAATAGGTAATTGCACGTACGCATTGCTTAATTATACTTGAACTAAAAAGCGGTATTTCTGTGGGGTGGTAACTACATGCAAAGAGGAGGAAGGGAAATTTCGGAGCTATTAATTGGCCTTGCACTTTTTGCAACACTCACTTTCACTTTCGACGTGATAGGGCAATCATGGGCAAAGATTACATTGTACCATTTATTTACTGATTCACCTTGTATTATTGATTCATTTTGGGGGCATTATCTCTAGACCCATCACATTAGACATACAGAGAAAAATGCCTCATATTCGGAAAAAATAATGTTCACTAAGGAACTGAAACCTGCTACGCCGAGCAAAAACTCCCTTAGATCAAGCCTGAACGCCGTTTTGTTTCACTAGAGTACAAGAAAGCTTATCATGAGTAATTGTTTCTAGTGGGCAATAAATAAAGATGCCTTGCAGTGTCACCAGGAGCAATAATTTCACGTGCACATCAGTAAATCACGTCTCATTCGAGACCTGTTTTTCTTGACGTGATTCCGGCATGTCGGCTGGCCGTATAAATCAAGGCATAAAAACTAAACTATTTTCTGCCTGCCTTTCGTGCAAAAAGTTTCGTAACATGATTACAAATCCCCGGAGAAGCTGTTCGTGACTGTGACACTCGGTCTGTCGTGCGCGTCTAAATGGCCTTCACATTTGTATGCTTCCAAGTCGCCAGCTCAGCAGCTTTAAATGTCGATAAAAAAAGATTCTGTGTTTCATTTTATTTTGCAAATAACTTTTATTTTTGAGCTGTTGGGTGACGTGCAGCTCATAAAATTCAGCTGCATTGCTGACAATTTTCAGAATTTTTCATGACTGCAACACTACTGAAAATTGTCGGAATTATTTAAACATTCACACCACATCAATGTCCTAATAATATCAAAAGAGCTCCAGCACGACAGATCGTCATAATACAAAACTAAGCGAAAGCTGGAATAAACATAAACTTTAATGAAAAAAATGACAATATTCGGGATAAACCTGTCGATAATCATGAAATTGCATATGTTTACAACGTGCATTTAGAACCAATTCTTGCAATTACAAAACCGGAGTTTAAAATTTAAGTAATGCATAACTTCCAGCTCTGGCTTTACGACGCTACAGATGAGAATATGATTCTGCATCTCAGATTTAACGCAGAGCAAGAGAATGACAGTTGCCATTTCTGACAGTCTACAGGGAACGCGGACTTTTTCACTCTGGTGATGCAGTGTCCAGTGATAATGCAGTGTGCAGTGATGATGCAGTGTGCAGTGATGATGCAG